>PVJN01013583.1:0-48638 GCA_004026805.1 Lasiurus borealis
CCCTACTCGCACCATCATGCTATTTACCTCCATCAGTACTGGTTCTCAGCACTGGTGTACGTTGAGCATCTACTTTCTGATCTGTTACAATGTGCCTTATGTGGATTGTGGCTCCCTGCTAAACCATAGGCTAAGAGCAGAGACTTTGTCTTCACCTCCTGTGGTCCTCCTGCTACTCAGTGCCTCAGAGCAACTGGCTTTAAGAGAGAGCAGTAGAATGTCCACAGAAACCAGGGATCTTGGAATGATGGTTTTGAATCATGTTCCCTGGTTTCCAGGACCCCACTTCTTTCTCCAGATGCTCATTATCCACAACCACTCCCACCCAGGCCTTCTGGCCATAAAAGGTGAAAAGCTTACTGACAGTGACTTTCTCTCTCTCAGAAGGACCAAGAGCCAGGTAGGTTCCTCTTACCTCAGCCCTCGTCCCAAGCTCCCTTACTTTCCCACTGCTCAGAGTACCCACCTTCAACAGTGTGCGCACTGCTCAGGGCTCCCAGCTCTTCACGTCCACACTTGGCTCCCTCTCTGGCTGTTGCCTCTTCAGAGCAAGAAAATGAGCTGCTGCTTCAGTTCCGTGTTCGGATTTTCTGTCATTTCCTGCCACCGTGTCCTCGCAGCTACTTCCTGAAGATTGAGTCACTTACTTCTGCTTAGGCACTTAAACAAAGAAGAACTAAATGCTTCTATACCTAGTCTTTTGCAAGATTTTGGAGGTCATGGGGAAGTTTTAAAAAAAAATGCTCTTACTCTTGAGTTTATATCCAGTCAGGTCAGGGAAGCAAAACATTCAACCAGAAAACACATAACAGAACACTGTAGAGAACAGCATTTGTGTCTTAAATAGGTGGGCAGTTGCATGTGTTATGGTAAAGGAATGTAAACGGTTTGGTATTGGCTGAAGTAGTCAAGAAAGGCTTAATCGGTGGGGGAAGGATCTTGCAGGGTAAAGTTTAAACAGAAACTCAAATTTTACATTATCCACAGCACATTACCCACATTGCATGTATTAGGTGTTCAAATACTGATAAGATGAATAATGGAAGGAAATAAGTCACAGGTGAAAGTTAATAAATACATGGATAAAAATTCAGATTCTTTTAGGGTACAGTGGAGTCTGAGCTAACTGGTAGGGAGATTTGGTTCCACACAGTAGTTAGAAGTCTGAAAGAAGTAGGTGGTACCAGAAGATGGGAGATCTGTGGCATTCTGTACTACTATTCATCAAGATTGGTGGCCCCTCCCTTTGTTTAAAAAATATATTTTTATTAATTTCAGAGAGGAAGAGGGACAGAGATAGAAACATCAATGAAGAGAAAGATAGTCATTTATTGATTGCTTCCTGCATGTCCCACACTAGGGATCAAGCCCACAACCCAGGCATATGCCCTGACCAGGAATCAAACCGTGACCTCCTGGTTCATAGGTCAGCGCTCAATCTCTGAGCCATGCCAGCTGGGCCCTCCCTTCCTTCTTGAAATCAGACTTGTTCAGATGACTTATTTTGGCCAGTGAAATGTAATGGAACACATCGCTTTCTGGTGGAAACTTTAAGACCAGAGTAAGCTTTGCCATCTTTTTACCCAGTGTCCAGCACCTGCAAATTCTCCAGAGTGGGTCCATTCTCAGTCAGGGAGTGAGAAGGCCCCATCTGAGAATGACAACACTCAATCTATTGTGTGAGGGATTTGGAGCCTTTGACTAGAAAATAATCCTTTGTTAATTTAGCTACTGAAAATTAGGGGGTTTTGTCATTGTATCTTAATCTTTTCTTTAAATATATTTTTTATTATTAATTTTAGAGAGTGGGAAAGATAGAAACATCAATGAGAGAGAAACATTGATTGGCAGCATCCACATGCCCCACTTTGAGAATCAAGCCCACAATCTGAGTATCCTGAGAATGTGCCCTGAAAGGGAATGGAATCATAACCTCCTGGTTCATGGGACAATGATGCTTAATTGAGCACACCAGACAGGCAAGCCTCTCTTAATCTTGACTGAGGTAGAGTTGTGACCTGATTTGCTCAGTCATGAGCTCTCTACTGGCTTCAGAGACTGGATGAAACTAGTCTAAGATACAGAGGAGGGGATTTCTGTACTAAGAATAAGTTAAGACTTAAATCACTTCCATATTTAAGGATTCCATGCCTTCAGGGAGCTTTATTTATTGAACTCTCTTACTTCATGACCTACTTATTGTGGCAGCACTGAAATTATTTTAAAGAAGAGTAAAGTTGTAGATATTCTGAATCATAGTTCAGCATTGAAAATATGAATGATCCAAGCATATGATGTGTTATACCATCCAGGTACTTTTTTGGAGAAGTATAAAATTTAACTAGAGATGACATCAAGAATTCTCATTTCTACTTAGCAAATGTCCCAAATCCACTCCCAATGAGAGGCAGTGAGTTGCTGCACATAGAAACAGCATGGGCTTTGAAGACAGATTGATTTGATTCAATGATTGTACCTTAAAAAAGGGTTAGCTTTTCTCAAGCAGCAGCTTAAAAATCTAATAATGCCTATCCCGCCATACCTTAGACTTTCCTTCTCCCACTCCCACCCAGAGGGACCCCTTAGAAGCCTCATGTTTTCTATATGCAACAGGTAAGAGTTCTCCCAGGCCCAGGTGTAAACCTACATGAATCTCATGCCTTAAGGCCAAGGTTGTTTAGTTCAGTATTTGGATGAAATTTCCTCATTCTACTTCATTATCCTGGATGCAGTCTAGTGGTTAAGCTGGAAGGACACATGTAGCCATTACTGATGTTAGTGAGAAGGAAACCTGAAGTATGTAGAGCTTTCTACCCCTGTATCCACTCCTGCCTACCCCCTCCTAAGTCTCTTCCCCTTAAAATGTACACACCACCACCAGTTTTTCATTCTGAAAATAATTTTATTATTTTACATTTATTCAGGAAAGTTCCTGGTTGGGGTGACCAAGATATGGTCATTACAGAACAGATGATTAGAACAGATCATTCAGTTCACCAGTTTTTTCTATTCTTTGGGTGGTGAGAGCAAGTCAGGAAGACATCATGTGTACAATGAAAAAATAATCAACGGGTAGGTGTTGAGGAGCTGGGGAGGAGGCACAAAGGAAATTTGATCCCGCTGTCATTCTCAGGCCTAGATTTAAAGTTTTGGTCTTCTCCATATTCTCTCTTCATTTTCCTTAGTTCTGTTACCACAGAGGGCAGATGAATATGAAGTTGAAAAAGTAAAATAACTGTTACCAACAGCAAAGGAGGAGTGGTCTCCAGAGCAGCCTGTGTCTCACCTAGGACTGCCTCCTAGTGTACTGTCATAAAGCCCACATTCGAGGCTTATCCAGGTAACACAGAATGAGAAGCATCTGAATTCCACTGTCTATAATCAGTTCTTCCTGCCTTTCAGTGAAAGGAAAGGCACGGGCCACTCAGTACCTTGGTACACAGGTAATAGAGGGCATCAGCAATGGGATCCTATTGTTACAGTTCAGGACCACAAGTCTTACTCCAGTGATGTCTGAACAGCCAGTGATGTCCTTCCCTGTGATCCAACAGCTAAAACCCATCAGCTCCCACCCAGGAGAACCGACTTAGTCAGATATTCCTGGGGTATGTTCCCCAGAACTTGGTTAGGGTAGATCCACCTTCCCCCCGAAGCAGGAGAAATGAATAATATTGGACTTTCAGATTATTAGGTTTATTGGAGCCACCCTCCTGGCTGGAAAACAGCTTCTTTCACAAGAGATCAAGGCCTGATAGAATCTGAAAAAACATTAAGCCCAGCAAACAAATGTGGGACCTCCTCAGATATGCAAAAATGTTCTGGCCGTGGGCAGTAGAAAAAGGCAGACTTGATGATCCTTGCAGCTCTGACCTGTGCTCCATCCACTTCTGTTTTTGCAGGCACTTTCTGTGGAGACTTGAGGAGAGGACCTTAAATAAGAGGACCTTAAATAAGTGGAAGATGACTATTCTACTGGAATTGATGGTTTTGATGTTAGAGGTGAGGGAATTCCAAATCCCAAGAGTAGTGTTCCAAAACGGTGAGAACTAAGTTTATAAATGGCCTGTGAAACATAAAATGAGTAGGACATGAACCATCAAAAAGTAGATGGCAGCCAGCAGAGGCACACGGGTCCGGGAATAAAACAGCGAACGTAGGACCCGCTTCCATCCAGCACCACTTCGTGACTGAAAGAAAAATTAGAAAGTCAGAGAGTTTTACTCTGTAGAGATATGTTCCTTTTTCTTCCCCAACCCCTGAAAAAACAGAGATGTTCTGAGAGACAGTTTCCTGAAGGTTAACAAATAGGCAAATTTCACCAGATTTTTCTCCAACCTTCCCTATCCTTCCAGTCTTAGCCCCATCAGCTGTGCAGTGCCTGGAATTGCACATTCCTTTTCCTTGATCCCCTGCCTCAATACAGCAGCCCTGTAGTATGGGACAGTACTCCCTCTTTATCCTTCTTCCCTTCTTACCCTTCGACAGCTGTTGCCTGGGAGGTCTATTAACACTGCCTGCTCCTGCATGCCACAGGAGCCGATGATAGGAGTCCGGGCAGAGTCCCATTCACTGTGCTCCAGCCTGTGTTGGGAAAAAAGAAGCATAGGATACTGAGGTAATCAGAAGTCGTCCCAGTCATCTTGACACGTGATGTAGCAGAAGAGACTTGCAGCAAAGGCTGCTCTCACACCCCTGTCCCCACGCAAGGATGTCCTGGCAGACAGTAAAGGTGATAAATTACCAGAAATTGACTGCCTACTGCCTATCAGATGCTGGGCTGGGTGCTTAATATACATTTAATCTTCAGGTTTTGAGGCTGGTGTTACTTCCTTTAAAGTAAGGCTTGAAGAGGTAAAATTACTTGCCTATGGTGGTACTGCCAGTGAGAGGTAGAGGAAAATTCAAAACACACACCTATCTCTAAACAACTATTACAGAATTTACCAGGCAACCGAAAAATACGCAGGAGTACCGGAGGTACAGGAAAAAAACATTTATTTTCAGATGTTTCACATGTACTAGTACAGGACTTAGGGGAGACTATTTCTTTCCAAATCTGGAGCAAGCCAATATGGAGAAAGCTTTCCCTTTATAAACTTTGGTTTGTCTCCCAAATATGGGATAGGCTTTGTACAAAGTCCCATGCGTTGAGATGGGGGCTGTGAACCACACCTAAAGGCCTGGCCTGGTGCCAGTGCTGATAACTTCGTCTGGGGGATGTGTATTGTTCATGATTTATGGACTCTCTAAAATGGGGTAGTTCTTAAACAGGTCTTGCAGGACCAGATAATTTAAAAAGGGGCAGTACAGTATGTAGTTTCCTCAAGAAACTAGAAATGAAGCTCCCATTTGACCCAGTAATTCCACTTCTAGGAATATATCCCAAGAAACTAGAAAAACCAATCAGAAAGGATATATGCATCCCTATGTTCACAGCAGCACAGTTCACCATAACTAAGATTTGGAAACAGCCTAAATGCCCAATAGCAGATGAGTGGATTAGAAAACTATGGTATATCTACACAATGGAATATTATGCTGCTATAAAAAAGAAGGAATTCTTAACATTTCCAGCAGCATGGGTGGACCTGGAGAGCATTATGTTAAGTGAAATAAGCCAGGCAATGAAAGAAAAATACCACATGATCTCACTCATTTATGGAGAATAAAGAACATTATAACCTTATGAATAAAAAGATAGATTCAGAGGCAGTAAAGCACCAAACAGACTGTCAAATTACAGCTGGAAGGCTGGGAAGTGTGGGGAGGAAGGGAACTAGATCAACCAAAAGACCTGAATGCATGCATATAAGCACACCAATGAACACAAGACACTGGGGGAATGGGATGAGGGCATGCAACAGAGGGTAGAGGAGGCTAGGAAAAGGTCAATGGGGGGGGGGATATATGTACTAATATATGTAATACTTTAAATAATAAAAAAATATTTAAAAAATAAAATAAAGGTGGAGTAAAAACTTAAAAAATGAGGGGGCAGTGACTAGACAGACTATAGGCTAATAAGAATGTGCATTAGGTTACTGTCACAAATTCAGATTGCTAGCTCCCCCAAAATGACTCCTTTTCCCCATCACAACACTTGACTCAGAGAAACTCACTAATTTTTTCTCATTTATTAAAGTCTAATAAACAAAAGTAGCCAAGAACCGAACTGCACGGGCAGCCTTTAATGCTGTTTTTTTGTTTTTTGTTTTTTTTTGGTGTGTGTGTTTTTTTCTGATTTGCTTATTTATTTAATACTGGAATTTCTCTATGTTATGAAGCTGCCTTTACTCACTTGATGGTTTATTAACAAAAACAAGAGTTGTATCAAAGGGGCTGCAGGTAACAGCACATCTGATGAAGCATTTGCCCATAGGGATACACTTTTTAATTGTGGTGGGGAGAATGGAAGGTTTTATTTACTCTTGATTTTCTTCCATATGAAGGGATATCCACTAGCCTACTACTCCTGGCTGCTTTTAAATTGCAAGTCCATTGAGTTCCATACAAATACAGACGCATATGAAATTTTAAGATTAAACTGATAGTACCAGGCCTAAGTACAGTGGTTCTCAACCTTTCTAATGCCGCGACCCTTTAATACAGTTGCTCACGTTGTAGTGACCCCAACCATAAAATGATTTTCATTGCTACTTCATAACTGTAATCTTGCTACTGTTATGAACTGTAATGTAAATATCTGACATGCAGGATGTATTTTTGTTGTTACAAATTGAACATAATTAAAGCATAGTGATTAATCACAAAAAGAATATGTAATTATATATTGTGAAATATTTATTTCTAATTATAAATAAATGAAATTTTTGTCTTGAATCATGGTGTAGCATGGGTAACAGTCTTCATATGACAACAGTAAACTACACTTTGATACACCGAGGAGCAGTCTGTTGGTTTCTAACACCATGGAAAATAGGTGTTTTCTGATGGTCTTAGGCGACCCCTGTGAAAGGGTCATTCGACCCCCAAAGGGGTCGCGACCCACAGGTTGAGAACCACTGCCTAAGTAGAAGTATTTGATTGGCTACATCAATTTCCATTCTACTTCAGGGCCAAAGAGGAAATTGTGGAGGGGTTAAGCTTGGATTAACGTGGCTTGTCCACAGACTTAAGAGTCACCCTGATCAATGCAGTTTCAAGTTGGCTTGGGACTGGTTCATTACACACGAGGAAGAGATTTCCCCCAAAGGGCCGAGTTTCACAGATCTAAGCAAGTCCATAACGAGTGGCCATGGGTACAAAAGCCTGAAAATGCCCTGCAGACACAGTATGGCTCTGTGGTATCCCTCAAGAGCCCACCCTCAAGGTTGCACACCAAGGCCCAAATGAGTTTTGAAAATTAAGAAGCTGTGAATATGCCGAATGGGAAAGAAAGTTATCTCAAATAAGACCTGCCACCTCAACTTTGCAAGCCATTAATATCACAAATGCCACTCTCTGAGGGAAGAGGTGATATATGTAGTGGCTCCATCTAACCCCTGTTTATAATAAAGTATCTGCTTTTAATGTTTCTTTCCATGGAAAGAACACTCAAAATAAGCACAGCCACTCTACTCTCTCATCATAGTGATTCTCTTGACTGGTGAGTTGGGAATAAGAAACTGGGGATACACAGCTGTTCTTGAAAATCACTTGGTGCAAACTTCCCACAAAAAGCACGGCGACCTGTAATGTTTACTTCTACAAGGGAGGTTCTCCTTCTTCAGAGAAAGTCTACCCAGCCTGTCACTGCCTAGAACTGGGAGAAGGGTCAGGAAGTGCGTTTGCTAACAAAGAAAAACTAGATTCTTTTATTTCAGCTTTATAAAGTCGTCTCTTAATCTCCCATATGTTTTAATCTTTATTTAAAAAAATTCAATTGATTCAGATCTCAGATAGGGAATGGGGATGCCATTTCATTGGCTCTCTAAAGAATGCTACAACTACCTCATCTAGTTATTGTTAGGATATAAAAGATACCTTATTTCATCCCACACGAAATAAGCTGTCAATAAATGGCAGATGATATTATTATTATTATTATTCTCTAAGAACAACTGTTTTTGGAAAGTGCAGGCTCCTAGATTCCAAAAGTACAGTCTTCTTGCATGACTACAATGATCCTAAAGTCCCTGAGCACCCGTCTCGAGATGAGGATTAGATCCTAATTATTCACAAGTCCAGTTGCTGAAATGTGCACAAGTGTGTGATGAGAAAGGACCAGAGGTGAAAACAGGTATCTCCCTCAGGCCTTTACCGTCTGATCTGCTCCTCAGCCATGGAAAGGGCAGTCTCAGCAGCCACTTTTTGGTCTCGTTCTTCTTCCAGCAGCTTTCTCAATTCGTTCACCTCCTGTTTAGTGTTGCTCAGCTGCTTTTGGGCTTCCGTAAAACTTCAGGACAAAAGGAAAATCAACAGCATTACTAGATGCAGAACGCAGTTGCTGATGCAAGGGATTCCAAGTTTTGATATGGTAATAAAGCAGAAAAATTTATAGAAGTTTGTTCAAACACAAATAAGACATTAAGAGCATAGATGTAGCATGATTAAATAAAGATGCAGATAATATCTTAAGAGATTTAAGAGACTGAATAGCTTTTATTTGAATACCACAGAATTAGTGGGATGAGTGTATATGTGATGTGCTGTTTTTGTTTTACAAACTTTTCATAATTTGTTAGTTAGAATTATTACTATTTAATCCTCACATCAATTCTGTGCGGCCAATAAGATAGGATGATATATCGGATCCATTAAGTGGCCTCCAGTTCAATCTAGACAGCGGTCCAATTTCTGTGTATGTAATGCATGCTGCAAGGGTGAAGCTGCCTCCTTACCTTAGCTGTGGCTGCCTCAGTTCTTCAGGATCACTCTTCCTGTGAGCCCCATTCTTTTCCTGAGGAGCTCCTGGAGCAACATCCAAACTCGATGGCCCCTAGAAGAAGAATAAGCTTAGCGATTCAGTGATGAAAGTGCTTAAGAAACTGTAGTTGGACAAAAAGAGAACTCACTTGACATCAAAGAAAATAAGATATGTTGGAGAGGAATACCTACCTCTGTTTATAATTCTCTTCAAGTACAGATTTAGAAGTGAGAATCTTCAGCTCTAATACATTAATCTCCTCTATACACTCTCATTAATTTTATTCCATATTCCCATTCTTGAATATCTCTATAATCCTTAAAGGTTTAACACTGAATCTGCCTTCTTCCAGTGGAGGTTCATGGATTTTCCAGAAGTTACTCTGACCCTTCCCTTGCTCAACAATCCCTCCGAAACCTGTTCTCCTCCTGCCATGCCCTATTTATCTCCATAATGATTTTTAATCTCCTCCAACTTCAACAATGAACTGCTGTCCACTGCCCCTAACAGCTCTGCCTATTTTTTAAAAACATATATTTGGGGAGAAACTAAGATGGCAGCATAGGGTGAACACCTAAACTGCTGCCTCGCACAACAATTTCAAAACTGGTGAAACAAATGTAATAATCTGAACAATAAAGATTAAATAAACTAAAAAAACAGAATGAACATCATCCAGAACTATAGGAAAGTTGTCTGAGTGGAAATTCTACAACTAGAAGTAAAGAGGAGGGCTCACGGAGACTCAGAGGAGCTGCAACAAGCTGAGGTACTAAGACGCGCATGTAAAGAGAGCAGGCAGTGGAGTGCCTGGCTGGCATCCTCTGGCAGGAGGGAGACGGAGACTCCCAACTGCACTGAACCCCTTAGCCTATGGCACTAAACCCCAGTTCCGGGCAAAACTCATATGGGGGGAGTCTGGACTGTGAAAAGGGAGGAGTGCATGGAAATATAGGGGATCCGCGAAAGGGCAGAGGTCTGGGGGCACACACACCACTGTGCGCAGAATACGAACTGCTGATTGTGCCGCTGACTTTCTCTATGGGCAGGAGACAGAGCCTCCCAACTGCACCACTTCTATCTGCACGGAACCCCAGTTTTGGGCCAGACCCTGGGAACCCAGACTCATACAGGTCCTGAAGCGCATGGGAGCTGGAAAGGCAGAGGTCTAGAGGCATGTGCGAGCATGCATACAGAGAGGCTGCAACAATTACCAAGAGACACTTGAGACCCAGGGGCTGCGTAGGGAGGGGCTGACTGGAAGCCAAGACAGTCTGCTAAGCTCTGAGACTCAACCCCATCCAAGCTCAACAGAGAGGCTTTTATAGTTTTGCAAGTCTTGTATCATAAGGCTGATTCCAACACAGAAATTCTCCCGGCATAGTGAAAATGCTGAGACAAAGGAACAGATCACAAACAAAAGAAATGGAGAAAATCAAATGACTGGATATAGAGTTCAAAACCACAGTTATAAGGTTTTCTAAGAATTTCCTAGAAAAGATGAATAAATTTAGTGAGACCCAAGAGGAGATGAAAAAGGACCAACTAGAAATTAAACATACACTGACTGAAATAAAAAAATATTATACAGAGACCTAACAGCAGACTAGAGGAACATAAGAATCAAGTCAAAGATTTGAAATACAAAGAAGCAGAAAACACTCCACTGGAAAACCAGAAGAAAAAAGAATAAAAAAATGTGAAGATAGTGTACGTAGCCTCTGGGACAACTTCAAGTGTATCAACATTAAAATTATGGGGGTGCCAGAAGAAGAGAGAGAGCAAGATACTGAAAATCTATTTGAAGAAATAATGACTGAAAACTTCACACATCTGATGAAAGAAATAGTTACAAGTCCAGGAAGCACACAGAACCCCACATAAAAGGAATCCAAAGAGGACCACACCAAGACACATCATAATTAAAATACCAAGAGCAAAAGACAAAGAGAGAATATTAAAAGCAGCAAGACAAAAACAGTTAATAACCTACAAGGGAGCACCCATACTATTGTCAGCTGATTTCTCAATAGAAACTATCCAGGCCAGACGGGAGTGGCAAGAAATATTCAATGTGATGAATAGCAAGAACCTACAACCAAGATTACTCTACCTAGCAAAGCTATCATTCAGAATTGAAAGGCATAAAGCATCAAACAGACTGTCAATTTATAGCAGGAAGGTTAGGGAGAGGTGGGGTAAATAAGAGATCAACCAAAGGACTTGTATGCATGCATATAAGCATAACCAATGAACACAAGACACTGGGCGGTTAGAGTATGCCTGGGGGGAGGGGGGAATGGGAAGATATGTATACATGTAATACATTAATAAAAAAATTTTTTAAAAAAGAAAAACAACAACAACAAAAAAGAATTGAAGGACAGATAAAGAGCTTCACAGATAAGAAAAAGCTAAAGGAGTTCATCAACACTAAACCAGTATTATATGAAATGCTGAAAGGTACTCTTTAAGAAGAGGAAGAAGAAGGAAAAGGTAAAGATAAAAATTATGAACAACAAATACACATCTATCAACAAGTGATTCTAAAAATTAAGTGAATTAAAATCTGATGAACAGAATAAAATGGTGAATATAATAGAATCAGGAGCATAGAAAGGGAGTGGACTGACAATACTCAGGGGGAAAGGGTTGTGGGGGGTGCAGGGAGAGACTGGACAAAAATCATAGACCTATGGATGAGGACAATGTTGGGGGAGGTAAGGGTAGAGGGAGGGCTGGGATCCAGGTGGAGGGGAGCTATGGGGGGAAAATAGAGAAACAAATGTAATAATCCGAACAATAAAGACTAAATAAAAAAAATAAAAACAACAACAACAACAACAAAACACACATATATTCACACTGATTTCAGAGAGGAAGAGAAAAGAAGAGCGAGATAAAAACATCAATGATGAAAGAGAATCCTTGATCAGCTGCTTCCTGCACACCCCACACTGAGGATCAAACCTGTTATCTGGGCATGTGCCCTGACCAGGAATCGAACCATGACCTTCTGGTTCACAGGTCAATGTTCAACCACTGAGCCACTCTGGCCAACAGCTCTATCTATTTTGCTGCTCAGGTCCAAATCTTCCTACAGCTTTCTCATTTCTTGAAGCAAAATTAAAACCTTCCTAGTTTCAGAATAAAAAGCCTCAATCATCACTCTTTTCTGCTCACCTTTTTGATTTATCTCCCATCACCTCACTCATCTTTTTTCTTTTAATCCCTTCTTTAATTTTTCCTACAACTTATTCCCATTTAATAATTCCCCTCTTCTCTCTTTCTCCCATCACATCTAATTAACCTTCAGCCTGCACACAGCAGCCTCGTTAATGCTGCTCACTTACTTTCTCATTGACACTGTTTCATAACACTTTTCCCAGCCTCCCAATTTCTCCTTACTCACCGCCTGCAGCTCTTGGACCTGCTTCTCCAAGACCGCGCAGTGATTGAAAAGGTCACTGTAGTGCTGCTGGTTCTCGCGAAGACTCTGACTGGTATTGCACAGCTGAATTGAAAGGGTATTCTTCTCTTCGAGTAGTTGAGAAAACTGAAACAGAGGACAGGATAAGCACCATCCCACAGGGCTGTTTTACCATAAACAGTACTCAGGCTAGCTGTCCTGAGTTTAAGGGATTTAATTTTCTTCAAGTGCAAGCCTTTATTTCAATAATAGCAACAATAGCACTGTGTGTTCCTTCAAAGTGAGAAAACTCTTAATTTTTTGACTGAGAAAGGAAAACAAGTTGAGGGAAATAGCAAGAAACTTTATTTATGGTGCCCAGTACGTTAACTGAAGAACCAGGAAGCAGAAACCACAAGCAACCTAATAAGAGAGGCTATCCCAGGTATATAAGAGAAGGGAAATAGCTTTGGTCCAAGATGAAGTTACTAACAAATGACTAGGTAGAGTTCTAGATGGCTGGAGATACAGCTGTCATAAAAAAATTCACACAATAATCTTTCTGGGTAGATTTTTAAATGCTGTAGAAAGTGACAAATTACTAAGAACACAGAATAAAAAATTACAATATGTGGTAGGAGGGGGAAATAGAATAGATCTTAATATGCTGATATACATGTAAGAAACTATACTGGGAATACAGACTCTCACAGGTATAAAAATTTCAGTCATTCAAAGCAGGACTCTTCTCTGCTTGCTACATGAGTGACAGGTAATTATTCAGTCTTTCCTTGAACACATCCAGTGTCAGGGGCACTCACTACCTGAGAAAGCAGCCCAAACCCTTTTCTATTTGTCAAATATAGAAAATTATTTTTAAGTAGAGGCCTGGTTAAAAGGCACTGGCGGGGGGGGATCCATCAGCCTGGCCTGCACCCTCTCAGTCTGGGAGCTCTTGGGGGATGTCCGACTGATGGCTTTGGCTCCACGGGAGCAGGCCAAGTCAGTCAGTTGGACATCCTTAGCGCTGCTGTGGAGGTGGGAGAGGCTCCTGCCACCACCGCTGCACTTGCCAGCCATGAGCCTGGCTTCTGGCTGAGCAGCGCTCCCCCTGTGGGAGCACACTGACTACCAGGGGGCAGCTCCTGCATTGAGTGTCTGCCCTCTGCTGATCAATGCATGTCACAGTGACCGGTGTTTCCATCATTTGGTTGATTTGCATATTAATTAGCTTTTTATTATATAGGATATTGAGTAAAAATTTTTCTCTTTGGAGCTTCTACCTATTGATTTGAATTTGGTCTCCTGGAACTCTAAGTCCTCACTTGTAGGTGTCAAATTTTAAGTTTAGTAATAATTAATATCCAGATACATTAATAACTACAGAGATGTCTCTCCAAAGTACCCACTGTAGGACTGTCTACCACATGAAAGGAGATTGATGTGCCTAGTTTTGTGTTTTCAATCTCTTCCTGCGTATTCCTTTTTGTAAGTATTCTGGGTTAATGTTTAAGTAAAATAGTTGAATCAATGTTCAAAGAAAAGACTATAATACTTTTCTAGAGATACCATGATGACTGGTAAGGACTTTTGATGCATATAGAAAATTAGAACAAATCCACGTGGTATAACAAACACATTTGCATAGCCAGAATGAAAAACTTAATAATCTTACCTTTAAAGAGCAATGCTCAGTTTACAAAGCACTACCAAAAGTATTCTCTTATTTGAGAGAGACATTTATAAATGACAAACAAAGAGATAAGCAGTGACTTGCCTAACATCATGTGGCTGGTAGATGGCAGACCAGAACTCAAGTATGTTCTTGATTCCAAGTCTAAGCTCTATCTGCTACCTGATGGTGCCCCACTGAGAGTTCCGCAAGGAAGTTAAACAAGTTATGGGTTTTTCTTAGGAGAAGGAACATTAGTAAAGGAAGGAACAAACTAATTTGAAATCAGAGATAGCTTGGCATAATGACAACTACTGGGTTCTGAGGCAAGGAGTAACTTTCTCGTAACACAGGAGACAAACCATACCAAAAAAGAAAACAAAACAAAAAACTCCAAAACACAAACAAAGAAAATCCCTCAGTATTGAAAAAAAATCCTAAAACTCTTTTCTTTGACATATCTAGAAGAGTACAAACCCCCTAACTGAAGAAGTCTAATTATTCACAAGTGACCCGGTGCATGAAATTCATGCACATGAAAAGGGAATTAATTAGAGGAAATATTTTAATATTGCTATTTGCCCTTTCTCTATAATAAAAGTGTCAGAGATGAAAGAAAATTATATAAAATCTCCTTCCTGTCAGAGTCTGGGGTGCACTGTGGGACCCAGAGTCAAGTCCCCATCCACCAGCATATGCCTTGAAATTGCATGAGAACCAGACCCGATTGCCCCACCCAAGTCCCGCAGGGCACAGGGTGCAGCTCAGGTCCCCTGGCCCAGCGCTGGGCAGGGAGCACAGCCTCAGGTCCCCCATCGATCCCCACAGTTTAAAATATTGTCCTAGAAAGAGAAATGCCTAGAGAGAGGGTCACAGTCTAATGTTCAGGAGAGCAAATATAACAAACAGGGTTGAGGCGAGGTCTAGTTTATGGGGGGAAAAAGTGTTAGAGAGCTAAGGTCAGAACTTTCAGGAAATAACTGACTAACTGGTAGGGGAACTGGGTAGGCGCTTCTCTGGAGCCCTTCTAAAAACTCCGAGACAATTCCAATAAAGTGACTGCAATTTTACCAATTCATTTGGATCAATAAAAGTTTTTTGTTTTTTTTGTTAATCCTCACCTGAGGATATTTTCCCATTGATTTTTAAAGACTGTGTAGGGAAGAGAAGAGACACAGAGAGAGAAACATCAATGTGAGAAAGACACACAGATTGGTTGCCTCCCCCAAGGCCCTGGGCCAGGATACAGCCTGCAATGGAGAGACGTGCCCTTCACTGGAATTGAACCCAGGACCCTTCAGTCCATGGGACAATGTTCTATCCACTGAGTCAAACCAGCTCAGGCTCAACAAAAGTATTTTTAAAATGTATATTTCTATGCCAAAGTAAATAGTGTTATCAGTCTCTTCCATGTCAATTAGTTGAATTTAACAATATTTTAAAAATACCTTCTATATAAGGTAGGCACCTTGCTTTTCTATATACATTATATTTATCTCAGACCAACCTCATCCTAATACCTTATGCAAGTTACTCTGAGAAAAGTAAAATTTCTGTATCCTAGGGTATGCTATGGCTGGGACCTAGGTTTAATCATCATCTACTTATCTTATTGCTTCCAGTCATGAAAATAAGAAACCGAATTCCAGTGTAGCAGGAAAGACTTACCCTGCTGTTTAGTTGCTGAATTCTTAATTCCTTCTGGTGAATTTCCTTTAAGCTGTCATTGAGCTGAGTCCTAAGAAGTTCTGTCTCATAAACTAGGTTTTGTGGCCCATCTAGGGAGGCTGTTGTCTCTGGGGATGCCTGCCAAGATACAAACAGTGATGAAGCTTGTTCACAATTCCTTCCCTCCAGAAACCCTGTCCACCCCTGAGGAAGTCATAGAAATGGCTTGCCAAATACTGACCAGCAGGCACTTAGCTTGCATGAAGCTGAGGCTTCCTGGATAATGGTTACCTCTGAGTAGCAATCTGTATTGGAATCACTCACCTGCCTTTGGTACTGTACTTTGAGGGGCTCAGTCTGGGAGGCAGATCTCAATTCCCTCATAAGATTTTGCAGATGACTGATCTGCTGATCTTTATCTGAAATAGCCATAAGGTACTGTTCTTTCATTCTCCTCTCATGAGTTTCCCAGGAATTCTTTTCTATCCTAGAAAAACACGAAATAATCACAGCAAAAATATACTTGTGAGAGAAAGATAATCCCATATGTACCCTGAACTATCACCATCACCTAGTGGTAAAGAGGTACCTCTCTCTGACTGCCTCACCCCTAATGCAGTGTCAGTGGAAAAAACAAATGAGACCTGGACATCCATCTCCTCCCATGAAAAGGTAATGAAGTGCTCCTTCCTGCCCCTGCAGAGGCAGTATCAGAAGAGGCCAAGAGGAAAGTTTGGACTTCTGACACGACCCAATGGTAACAATGTGCCACTCCCCCAATCCACTTTCTGCAGTGTCATGGGAGACTGAGTGAGGAGCCTGGACTTTCAACACTGCCCAGTAACTGAAGTGACCTTCTCCACACCTCATAGTGATATCAATGGAGGCCTTGTGTGGAGCCCGGATTCTACTCTCACCTAACAGTAATGAGGCAACCCTTCCAACTAATTGTGCTGTCAGTAGAGTACAAGTAGGGAGACAAGACTTCTACCTCTTCCTGGCAATATCAGAGCACCCCTTCTCTCTAGAGCTATCAATAGAGGCTGAGTGGGGAGTCCACTGGCCTTCACCCTCCATCTGGCAGTAAAGTGGTAATGTTCCCCTTCCCCTGCTGATGTGATATCAGTGGAAGACCACTGAAGGAGACTTAAATAAGACTTCAAGTCATAATTTCCAAAACTGAACTTATCATAAAGAAGATCAAGAATATCACCCTAGTCGGCATGGCTCAATGGATAAAGCGTCAGCCTGCGGACTGAAGGGTCCCAGATTCGATTCTGGCCAAGAGCATATGCGTGGGTTGCGGGCTCGATCCCCAATGGGAGGCATGCAGGAGGCAGCTGATCAATGATTCTCACCATTGGTGTTTCTATCTTTCTCCCTTCCTCTCTGTAATCAATAAAGAAATATATATTTTTAAAAATCCATCAGTTTCCTTAAAAAAAAAAAAAAAAGAATCAAGGATGTCACATTCTAAGAACCAGGGAAATCCTAACTTGATTGACAAAAAAACATCATCAGATTACAATAGTGAAATGACAGCGTTGGAATTACGTGACAAGAATTTTAAAGCAGTCATTATAAAAATATTTCAACAAGCAATTATTAATACACTGGGGGAAAAATAAAAATAAATGAAGCATCAGCAAAAAAATAGAACATATAAAGAAGAACTGAATTTTAGAGCTGAAAAATACCATATGCAAAATAAAAAGCAAACTCAATGGAGTCAATAAAAAGCAAACTCAATGGACTCAAAAGCTGCAGACTGGGAACAATATTTGCAAACCACATGTCTGACAAAGAACTTATATCTAGAATATATAAAGAACTCCCAAAACTTCAGAGTAAAAAATTAATAACTTAAATAGAAATATAGACAAAATACATGAATATACATTTCATCAAAATGGACAAATGACTGTCAAATAAGCACATAATAAGATGTTCAACATTATTGGCTATTATGCAAATTAAAATAACATTACATATCTGTTAATATCAAATGCTGACAAGGCTGCAGCATTTAATATTGAAGCTGGATCACTCTAGTGTTGCTGGAAAGAATATAAAATTGTACAGTCATTCTGGAATATAGTTTTGTAGCTTTTTAAAACACTAAACATCACATTTACCATACAACCTAGCATTTGCACTCCTGGGCATTAATCTTAGAGAAATGAAAACTTATTGTCCACATAAAAATCTATATACTTTGTTTACAATAGCTAAAATTTAGAAACAACACTCATGTCCTTCAATGAGTAAATGGCTAAAAGCAATACATTCATACCATGAAATACAATTCGTTGGTAAAAAAAATAAACTATTGATACACTCAACAAAATTGAGGGAGCTCAAGGGCATTATGAAGTATGAAAAAAAGCTAATTTCAAAAGGTTACATACTGTATATTGCATTTATAAAACAATCTCAGAATGACAAAACTATAGAGATGGAAAACAGATTACTTGTGACCAGAGATTAGGAATGAGAGGGTGGGAAGCAGGGAGAGGAAAGAATGTAACTATAAACTAGTGCCACAGGGGACATATTTGTGTTGATGGAACAGTTGTATATGTGGGTTGTGGTGGTAGTTTCATGAAACTACACATGGTAAAACTGCACAGAACTGTACACATAACTCAAATGAATGTAAAATTGGTGAAATATGAATAAGGTCTTTGAATCATATCAATGCCAATTTCCTGGTGTTGATATTGCATATAGTTAAGATGTGACCATTAGAGGAAACTGGGTGGAGGGTACATGAGAATTCTCTGTGCTATTTTTGCTACTTCCTATATACATCTATAATTATTTCATAATAAAAAGTTTTAAAAAATAAGAAAACTAAAAGGGTATAAACACAGAGATTATCATACCTGAGCTGATGCAGTTCATGCTGCCAGGAGAGGTTCTCCTGCCTGAGCTCTTCTTGCATAACCTGAAATGTTTTTGTCTTATCTTGATACTCCTGAAGTTGAGCCTTCACTGGACGTAACTCAGTGATCTCCTGGTTAATCTGTAAGTATTGCTGCTGCAGATTCTTCAATTCCTTCAGCTTTAACCAAAAGGAAAATAAAGGGTGATTCATTATATCTCATTCACCCAGCTATGTCATCAGCAGATTCCTACTAAGTCAGTCAGACACCACACAGACTATCAGCACCTAACAGTTCACTGACATATCACTGCATCATGAATCCCTAAAATGGTGAAATACATGCAGCCAAGCTTGTAGGAATCACCCCATGAAGCTACTACCATCAAGGCTTCGGGGCCTGACCATTCCTGCAACTTCTATTCCTTCCCCCCGGCTTCCAAGCTCCTAAATTGACTCCATCCACAACTCTGATGTGGAACAGACATAAGGGACCGATAGCTTCTTTGTGAATGGTAACTCCCTAGAATAAAAAGTATAAACACAGACTGCTTTTTTATTTATCCATGTGCCTGGGTTATGGATGTCAACCTTTACTCTAGCTTAGCTGATGACTATGATATGAAGAAGGTAGTGATGCCCATTCCAGTGGTTAAGGGCACTTAGGCTTTGGAATCAGTTATCCTGTACACACATGTTCCTCAGATCCTCTAAAGCCTTAATTTCCATCACCTATAAAATGAAGATAATAAGATAATTACAGTACCTCTCATAAGATTATGAGAACCAAAAAAATTAATGTGTTACACAAGTTAGTGGTGATGATGATGATGATGATACAGTAATAATGGACTTGACTCTAATTAACAGAACTACCTATTTACATTCCAGATGTATCTTTAAACTCTTTTTCCCCAACTCATTAAAAGTTTGAAAGTAAAAAAAAAAAAAAATGTCACGACATCTGGGCAAAGAGGGAGTCTTGAACACACATCTGTTTCACCCACTTTGGAAAATCACAAACTATAATAAAGGCATTATTTTTTAAAGCGTAAAATTCAAGAACAGAAAGAACAAGAGAGAGGTCAGCAGCAACAGAATTAATTTTGGAAGCTGAAAAGCAAATGCATAAGTGGTAAATGACTTAACAGATCTGGAAAAGCCATATCTTAAGCTAGCAGTAGGAAAAGCCAAGAACCAATAGAACTTACTCTGCAGAATCTTCAAAAGGCTCAGGAATTAACAGCACCAGGTACCTCTGGAAAAGATAGTGGCGGGAATAGGGAGGAGGTGGCTGAAATAAGTATTAGATGAAAGCTGCTAAAGAAACAATTGCATCCCTAAGTATCCTCCTCAGCTCCACAATGAGAGATAACTTGAGTCTTATTCTCTGGAGAAGGTAAAAGAAGTGTCTCTGGACTATGAAACATCAGGTACAGCTAAAGGTAAGGATACTGCTCTAAAGCAAGGGTGATCAAGTGAATATATTCTTTCTTTAAAAAAAAATTAAAATTGATTTTTTAGAGAAAGAGGAAGTGTGTGAGAGAGAGAAAATCATCAATGCAGGAGTGGAACATCGATCAGATGCCTCCTGCACATCCCCTACCAGGGATTAAGCTCATCACCTATAAAATGAAGATAATAAGATAATTACAGTACCTCTCCTAAGATTATGAGAACCAAAAAAATTAATGTGTTACACAGTTAGTGGTGATGATGATGATGATGATACAGTAATAATGGACTAATAGGATTCTGGCTTGAATAGCCCAGGCAATTGTCTTCAGGTGTGGTGAAACTTTTTTTTTTTTTAACTGAGTGGGGCAGTTTCTTCTGCTTGGAGCCTAATTGTTACTTTTAACCGTTTAAGTGGCCTTAGGACAAGGTGTTTTCTTCCTTGTGTGTGTCTGTCTTCCTCCCAAGCAATGAATCATAACGTAAATATCTGTGTTTTCTGATGGTCTAAGGCTCTATAGCAGCGGTTCTCAACTTGTGGGTCGCGACCCACAGGTTGAAAACTGCTAGTAAGGTCGCCTAAGACCATCAGAAAACAGATATGTATTTACATTATGATTCATTAACAGTAGCAAAATTACAGTTATGAAGTAGCAACGAAAATAATTTTAAGATTGGGGGTCACCACAACATGAGGAACTGTATTAAAAGGTCACAGCATTAAAAAAGGTTGAGAACCACTGCTTGGGAGGAAGACAGATACACACAAGGTGGAAAACACCTTGTCCTAAGGCCACTTAAACTGGTAAAAGTAACAATTAGCCTCCAAGCAGAAGAAACTGCCCCACTCAGTTAAAAAAAAAAAAAAAGTTTCACCACACCTGAAGACAATTGCCTGGGGCTATTCAAGTCAGAATCCTATTAGTCTGTAGACAAAGGCAATCTCTGGAGGCTTTGAGTCTTTGCATGATCTAACTAATCAGAAACAGCCTTTAACTATGTTCTGCACTAGAGGTTAAAAGGTGTAGAGGATCTACCTAAAACATAGCCCCAAAACCAAATAGACATCCAAAATGAGGAAACAAAGAAATAACCCCCAAATAAAAGAACTAGAGAATTCTCCAGAAGAAGAGGTAAATGAAGCAGAGATAAGAAATTTATCTGAAACAGAGTTTACAGTAATGATGATAAAAATGCTCAACAAAGATGTAGGAACTATGAAAAAAGAACAGTCTGAGCTGAAGAATGACCATAACACAAATAAAGAACACAATGGAAAGAATACACAGCAGATTAGGGGAAGCTGAGGATCGAATCAGTGAATTAGAAGACAGAGTTGAAAATATCACTCAATCAGAGAACCAAAAAGAAAAAGCAATTAAAAAACAGGAAGTCAGCTTAAGGGAGCTCTGGGACAATATGAAACATAACAATATTAGAATAGCAGGTGTGCCAGAAGAGGCAGAAAGGGAGAAAGGAATAGAGAAAGTGTTTAAAGAAATAATGGCAGAAAATCTCCCTAACCTTGTAAAGAAAAAGTCACCCAAGTTCAAGAGGCACAGGGATTTCCAAACAAGAACAACCCAAACAGACCCATGCTCAAACTTATCATAATGAAAATGTCAAAACTTAAAGACAAAGAGAGAATCTTAAAGGCAGCAAGAGAAAATACAACTGTTATCTACAAAGGAGTTCCCATAAAGCTGACACCTGATTTCTCATCAGAAACTCTACTGGCCAGAAGGGAATGGCATGAATTACTCAAGGTAATGGAAAGCAAGGATCTGAGACCAAGATTACTCTTTTTAGCAAGGCTATCATTCAAAATAGAAGATCAAACAAAGAGCTCCCCAGACAGAAAAAGCCTAACGGAGTTCATCAACACCAAGCCAGCATTACAAAAAATACTAAAGGGATAGCTGTAAGGGATTGCTAAGAAGAGGAAACAAAGAGAGAAATCTAGCCATACAGAATTAAAATGGCTATGAATAATTTCCTCTCAATAATTGAAAATGGATTAAATGCTCCAATCAAAAGGTGAAGGGTAACTGGATACAAAAACATGACCCAACTATATGCCGTCTACAAGAGACCTAACACAAAACAAAAGATACAACACATGATAAAAGTGAAGGGATAAGAAAAAATATGTCCATGCAAATGAAAAAGAAAAAAATAAAGTTGGAGTAGCAATACTCATATCTAACAAAATAGACTTTAAAATGAAGGCCATCACAAGACACCCAAAGGTCACTTCATAATCCTAAAGGGATTGATCCAACAAGAGGATATAACCATGATAAACATATATGCACCCAATATAGGTGTACCTAAATATATACAAAAACTTCTAGAAGATTTTAATGGAGAGATTGACAACAATACAGTCATAGTTAGGGATTTTTAACACCACTTTGACTTTGGGAATAAAGTTAATAAAGAAACAGAGACAATGGATCAGATGGGTCTAATAGACATTTGTAGAACACCTCACTTCAATGCAGCAAAATATACATTCTTCTCAAGTGCACATGGATGGATTGATCATTCACAAAGATAGACCACATGCTAGGACACAAAACAAGTCTTTACAAGTTCAAGAAGACATATCAAGCACTTTCTCAGATCACAGTGGAAGAAATTAGAAATAGTAAAAACACCCAAAAGTATTTAATCACATGGAAGCCAAATAGCATGTTATTAAACAACCAGAGGCCCCAGAACTCGGGCACAGGTGGGGTCTAGCTGGACCACCCAGATGGGAACCCATTGCTGAAGGAAACACAAGTTGTTGGTGGGCCAACCCCAACCCTGATCAGGGTGTTGGTGCCAATTGGGCCCAGATCAGGATGGTTGGCTGGTGCAGTGCACATCATAGCCACCATTGTTCCAGTCATTCTGGTCCTTCTGCTGGGTTTTTATATATATAAATGAATGGGTTACCAACAAGATCAAGAAAGAAATTTAAAAAATCATGGAAACAAATGAAAATGAACACAGAACAACCCAAAATCTAAGGGACACAGCAAAAGCAGTCCTCAGTGGGAAGTTCATAACATACAGGCATACCTCAAAAAATAAGAAAAATCAGCAATTACTATTTAACCCTAAAACTTAAAGAACTAGAAAGAAAACAACAAGAAAAGCCCAAAGTAAGTAGAAGGAAGAAAATAATAAAGATTACAGCAGAAATAAATAACATAGAGACTAAAAAAAAATACAAAAAAATCAATGAAACCAAGAGTTGGTTGTTTGAAAGGATAAACAAAATTGAGAAACCATTAGCCAGATGCATCAAGAAACAAAGAGAGAGAATGCAAATAAATAAAATAAGAAACAAAAGTGGAGAGGTAACCACAAACACCTCAGAAATATAAAGAGTTGGTGAGGGCATGTACTGAGGTGGTAGAGAAGGCCAGAGGAAGGTCAATGGGGAGGAGGGGGGGAAAGGAGACATATGTACTACTATTTATAATACTTTAAACAACTGAAAAAATACAAAGGGTTGTAAGAAAATACTATGAACAACTCTATGCCAACAAGCTGGACAATGTGAATGAAATAATCCATCTGTCACCAACCGGTGGTCCGCAGACCACAGAAATGGACAAATTCCTAGAAAAACACAATCTCCCAAAATTGACTCAGGAAGAATAAAAAAACCTGAATAGGCCAATAATAATCGATGAAATAGAAGCAGTAATAAAAAAAAACCACCACTAAACAAAAGTCCAGATCCAGACAGCTTCACAGGGGAGTTTTTCCAAACATTCAATAAAGAACTAACACCTATATTCCTCAAACTATTTCAGAAAATACAAGAAGAAAAAACACTTCCAATCTCTCTTTTATGAAGCCAGCATTATCCTAATTCCAAAACCAGATAAAGACACTACAAAGGAAGTGAACTACATGCCAATATGCATGATGAACACAGGTGCTAAAATCCTCAACAAAATATTAGCAAATCGCATCCAGCAATATATTAAAAAGATCATCTGTCATGACCAAGTAGGATTTATTACAGGGATGTAAAACTGGTACAATATTCACAAATTAATAAACATGAAAGCCAAGAAATCAATGGCATTTCTATACACCAATAATGAACTTACAGAAAGAGAGTCTAAAAAAGCAATCCCATTTACCATCGCACCAAAAAAATTAAGATACCTAGGAATAAGCTTAACTAAGGAGGAAAAAAAACCTATATGCAGAAAACTATAGGATACTGAAAAAAGGGATAGAGGAAGTTATAAAGAGATGGAACAACATACCGTGTTCATGGATTGGTAGAATCAACATCATTAAAATGTCCATACTACCCAAAGCAATCTATAAATTCAATGCACTCCCCATTAAAACACCAATGGCATATTTCGCAGACTTAGAACAAACTTTCCAAAAATTAATATGGAATTAAAAAAAGACCCTAAGTAGCTGCAGCAATCCTGAGAAAGAAGAATAACATAGGTGGGATCTCAATACCAGATTTCAAGCTGTATTACAAAGCCACCGTTTTCAAAACAGCCTGGTAGTAGCAGAAGAACAGACATATAGACCAATGGAATAGAATAGAGAATCCAGATATCAACCTAAGCCACTATGCTCAATTAATATTTGACAGAGGAGGCATGAACATACAATGGAGTCAAGACAGTCTCTTCAATAAATGGTGTTGGGAAAATTGGACAGATACATGCAAAAAAATGAAACTAGACCAACAACTTAAACCATATTCAAAAATAAAGTAAAATTAGATAAAGAACTTACACAGAAGATGGGAAACCATAAAAATACTAGAGGAATCCATAGGCAGCAAAATCTCAGACACATGCCAAAGCAATTTTTTCACTGATACTGCTCCTAGGGCAATGGAAACTAAGGAAAAAATAAACAAATGGGACTACATCAAAATAAAAAGCTTCTGCACAACAAAAGAAACCATCAACAAAACAACAAGAAAGGCCAGTGTATGGGAGAACATATTTGTCAATGTTATGACCTATAAGGGCATAATCTCCAACATTTACAGGAAACTTATACAGTTCAACAAAAGGAAGATAAACAATCCAATAAAAAAATGGGCAACAGAACTAAATAGATACTTTTCAAAAAAAAGACAGAAGGAAGGCCAAGAGGCATATGAAAACATGCTCAAAGTGACTAATCATCTGAGAGATGCAAATCAAAATGTCAAAGAGGTACTACTTCACATCTGTCAGAATGGCTATCATCAACAAATCAACAAACCACAAGTGCTGGAGAGGATGTGGAGAAAAAGGAACCCTTGTGTACTGCTAGTGGGAATGCATACTGGTGCAGCCACTGTGGAAAACAGTATAGAGTTTCCTCAAAAAACTAAACATGGAACTCTCATTTGACCCAGTAATCCCACTTCTAGGAATATATCCCAATAAACTAGAACCACCAATTAGAAAGGACATATGCACCCTATGTTCATAGCAGCACAGTTTGCAATAGCTAAGATTTGGAAACAGCCTAAGTGTCCATCAGATGAGTGGATTAAAAAACTGTGGTACATCTATATAATGGAATACTATGCTGGGGTAAAAAAGAAGGAACTCTTACCATTTGCAACAGCATGGATAGAACTGGAGAGCATTATGTTAAGTGAAATAAGCCAGGCAAAGAAAGATAAATATCACATGACCTCACTCATTTATGGAATATAATGAAAAACATAAAATGATGACAAAAATAGATCCAGAGACAGAGAAACATCGATCAGACCATTAAATCTCAGAGGGAAAGTAGGGGAGGATGGGGGAAAGGAGGGGAGAGCAACCAAAGGACTTATATGCCTGCATATAAGCCTAACCAGTGGACACAGACAACAGGGGGGTGAGGGCATAAGGGATGGGTGGGGGATTAATGAGGGGACACATATGTAACACCATAATCAATAAAGAAATTAAAAAAAATAAACATGATATATTACATAAACAAATTGAAAGACAAAAATCACATGATTATATCAATAGATGCATAAAAAGCATTTGACAAAATCCAACACCTATTTTTGATAAAAACTCTCATCAAAGTTGTAATAGAGGGAGCATATCTCACCATGATAAAGGCCAAATGTGAAAAACCTACAGCCAATATCATACTCAATGAGCAAGAATTAAAACCATTTCACTTAAGAACAGCAACAAGAGGATGCCCACTTTCTCCACATAGTACTAGAAGGGCTAGCCATGCCAATTAGACAAGAAATAAAAGGCATCCAAATTGGAAAATAACAAGTAAAACTGTTATTATTTGCAGATGACATGATATTGTACATAGAAAACCCCAAAGACTCCTTCAAAAAACTAACAGATTTAATAAATGAATTCAGCAAGATAGTAGGATACAAAATTTACATGCAGAAATCTATTGCTTTCTTATACATGAACAATGAACTCACAGAAAGCAAAACTAAAAAAACAATCCCACTTACCATTACGACAAAAAAAATTAAGATACTTATGAATAAACTTAACTAAGGAAGTAAAAGACCTATACTTGGAAAATTACAGGACATTGAAAAAAGAGATAGAAGAAAATATAAACAAATGGAAGAATATACTGTGTTCATGGATTGGTAGAATCAACATCATTAAAATGTCCACACTACTCAAAGAAATCTACAGATTCAATACAATCCCCATTAAGATACCAACAGAATAAATATTTCACAGGCCTAGAACAAACTTTCCAAAAATGCATCTGGAATAAAAGAAGACCTCACCAAGACTGGTTTGGCTCAGTGGATAGAGCGTCAGCCTGCGGACTGAAAGGTCCCAGGTTCAATTCTGGTCGGGGGCATGTACCTTGCTTGCGGGCACATCTCTACTGTGGGGCGTGCAGGAGGTGGTTGATCGATGTCTCTCTCTCACTGATGTTTCTGACTTTCTATCCCTCTCCCTCTCTGTAAAAAAATCAATAAAATATATTTTTAAAAAAAGAAGAAGAAGAAGACCTCAAATAGCTGCACAATCCTGAGAAAGAAGAATAAAGTTGGAGGGATTACAGTACCAGATATCAAGCTATATTACAAAGCCACTATTCTCAAAACTGCCTGGTATTGGCACAAGAACAGAAATATAGACCAGTGGAATAGAACAGAAAACCCCAAAATCAACCCAAACCATTATGATCAATTGACAAAGGAGGCAAGAGCATACAGTGGAGTCAAGATAATCTCTTTAATAAATGATGTTGGAAAAATTGGACAGACACATGTAAAAAACATGAAACTAGATCACCAACTTATACCATACACAAAAATAAACTCAAAATGCATAAAAGACTGAAACAAAGGATGGGAAGCCATATAAATCTTAGAAGAATCCATAGGCAGCAAAATATTAGACATATGTTGTAACAATATCTTTACTGATACTGCTCTTAGGACAATGAAAACTAAGGAGGAAATAAACAAATGGGACTACATCAAAATAAAAAGCTTCTGCACAGCAAAAGAAACCATCAACAAAACAACAAGAAAGCCCACTGCATGGGAGAACATATTTGCCAATGTTATCTTCGATAAGAGTCTAATCTCCAAAATTTATAGCGTACTCATAAAACTTAACAAAAGGATGGTAAACAATCCAATAAAAAAAAATGGGCAAAGGATCTAAATGGGCACTTTTCTAAAGAGGACATAAAGAAGACCAAGAGATATATGAAAACATGCTCAAGTCAATAATCACCTGAAAGATGCAAATCAAAATGTCAAAGAGATACTACCTCACACCTGTCAGAATGACTATCATCAACAAATCAACAAACCACAAGTCCTGGAGAGGATTCGAAGAAAAAGGAGCCCTCATGCACCTCTAGGGGGAATGCATACTGCTGCAGCCACTGTGGAAAACAGTATGGACTTTCCCCAAAAAATTAAAAATGGAATTCCCATTTGACCCAATAATCCTACTTCTAGGAATATATCCTAAGAAATCAAAAACACCAATAAATGCATCTCTATGTTCATAGCAACACAATTTACAATAGCTAAGATTTGGAAACAGCCTAAGTGCCCATCAGCAGATGAGTGGATTAAAAAACTGTGGTACATCTACACAATGGAATACTACACTGCTATAAAAGGAAGGAACTCTTACCATTTGCAACAGCATGTATGGAACTGGAGAGTATGATGCTAAGTGAAATAAGCCAGTTGGAGAAAGATAAATATCACATGATCTCGCTCATTTGTGGAATATAATAAACATAAATTGATGAATAAAAATAGAGCCAGTGGAGGGGAGAGGGATAATAGAAGTAATCCTATTATTTGCAGATTTTTAATTTTACCTACAACATTTATAATATCATACTATTTTAGTACTGTTTTGATAATATTATACCTAAAATCTTTTTTTACTTGAACTATTAATATCTATTGTATATAACATTTTCCTAATTAAAAGTATTTTCCTTGGGAAAAATATATATTTTCACTTCTAAAATAAAAAATAAAAAAAAAATGCAGCCTGAGAAACATCACAAAACAAAACTACCACCACTATACTTGGAAAGGAATGGACATACATATATCCATGAGACAAAGGAATAAAAAGGAATCCTTGGAAATTAGAAACATGAGCGCAAAAATGAAAATCTCATTATAGGGTTCAAAAGATAATGGTGGGAAAAATCTTCCCAAAATAGAGCAAACAGAATTTAAAACGTAAGAAAATTATAGAGCTAATCCAGAAGGTCCTACATCTAAATAGCTGGATTTTCAGGGGGAAAAGATAACCAATAAAAAAAATTGAGGTATTGGTCAGACATAAATCAAAAGATTTCCCAAATTTGGTAATTTGGTAAGTATGAATTAAACTAGACAGAATGTGATGAATTAAAACAGACTAAAACCATGTACATTGTCATGATATTTCAGAACATAAACTAAAAGATTCTATTCTATACATTTCCAGAGAAAGAAATGAGATGAGATGTGTGTGTGAGAGAGTGAGAGATAGCTCACATACATAGGATCAGAAATCAACAGCTTTAGACTTCTGAATACAATATAAGCTAAAAGGCAATAGACCAATGTCTTTACACTTTTGAAAGGAAATTATTTTCAGCCTAGAATTCTATATCCAGCCAAACTATCAATCATGAATGAGAGACCAAAAGACATTTTCAATACATATCTTTTTTTAGGGAGCTACAAGATGATTTATTACATCAAAATAATAGCACAAAATCAAGATAAGCAAGACATGTAATGCAAGAAATGGAAGATCTAATAGAGGTGAAAGGAAATATTTTAGGATGAAAACTGTGCTCTAGGAGTACAAGGCAACCAGTTAATATAAGAGCAAGTGAGAGAGAGACTCTTAGAGAATTTTACACTGATAAGTACAAAGAAAAGTAAGTTAACAAAAACACAGTTATTAACTCTAGGAAAAACGTATCTTAGTTATAACACCATTTATAATTACAAAAATATAAACTGTGAATTTTGATTTAACCCAACTTAAAATTAAATTACATCAGAAAAATGGGAAAGGAGTTATGTATTGAAAGTGTGTATATATACAGTGGAAGCAGAGGGAGTAAAGATAACTAAAAAATGTTGATACCTAATCTAAGGATATAAAGCCACGATACATTATAAATATATTTAGATACTGAGGAAACACAAAATAATTAGCTAACAGCAAATTGCCTTGGGAGAAAGAGAAACAGGAGTGCTACTGTTGGTTTTTCTGATCAAACTGTCAAATTCAGTGACTTATTAAATATGTGTATATAACTTTTTTAACTCAAAGACTAAAAAAAAAACATGTTTTTGTTTTATTTTAAAGAGAAAATATATTCTTTATTGCAATCCACTCACTCCTGTGATCCAGATACTTTAAATGTTATCCTTGGAATAGATCAGATCATCAGAAAATATAAAACATTTTTCACAGTAAAATACATTACTATTTTTATGTAGAGAAGTAAAGGATACTTCAAAAATTTAGCATCCTTTCTCTGGAAACAGATAAGACATTTTCTTACATGCGTCAATACTTAAAGAATAACTATTCTTATTCTTATCTTAAACAAGTAGTATTTCTTTCTTCCCTTTTTCTAAAATATGGGCATTCCATTCATACACATGGTTTTTACTATGCTATTTCTGATGGATTCCAGAAAATTCAGAGTAATTAGTGGCCCATAATTCTAAGAAAGAGTATGGGACAGAGTGACATCTCCTTGGAGGACTATACTTACTCCTGGTTTAATGTTTTTCCTTCTACTCTCATTTTCTTCCTTCCCAGTTATTGTATTACATTATCATGAATCATTGTTCATATCTTATATGCTACCTCAAGTCATTTTTAGAATGAAGTCGGTATAGATAAATATATAGGTACCTCCAGAGATATGCTCTCTACAATTTAGGTAGGAATTGTATAAGTGCTTTGTTTGCTTAGGGAAAAATCCTAAGGAAGTTTAGACAGATATAAAAACTCCAGAATGTTTTCAAAGTTGTCTGTTATGTCCTAGTAGAATCCCGTGGGTTAATTCTTACCCCTTGGACTCTCAGACTTTATTTTGAGAAACTTCTTCTTGACTAAGTAAAGAAGAGAACTAAAGTAGTCGAAGTCCCTTTCAGACCTAAGTCATCTCTGGGTTGGTCCTGAAGGGAAGGGAGATCAGGGTAAGCAGAGGTAATAAAATGCTGGCATAGACTGAAAGTTTCAATGGACAGAGGTTGAAATATGTTAGCTCCCATATTTATCACGCATGCAGCTAAATAATTGAGAAACTAGAAACTTCAATGCCCCTGAGACAGAATGAGAATAAGATATGTGGAAAGGAAGAGTTGATGGGACATATAATATATTCACAAAATATGCAGAAGGGCCTCAGCAATCAGTGAACCATGTATGTATTGTTATCCACTGAGTCACATGGTCAATTGATTTATAACCTGCCTAGGCTTTATGATTCTTTAATGGCAGATGTAAGTCTCAGTCTCAAAAGCTTCCATAACTCCCCTAATATGATAGTTTTACAAAATGGAGAAAACAGTGTTTACAGGAACAACCACAAATATAGGCAATGATTACCAACTGTAGATTATCTATCATATAATTAATTACCCCTATGCTAAAGACCATGGGATATATAAACAAGTTTAGATGTGACACTTATCACTAGGAGGTTGCAATCTAATCAAGGAAATAAAAATTAAGTGTACAGACATTAAACACACATAGACACACAACACAAACAATCAAGGCATTATGGGAAAAATGAAAAGGAAAGTGCTATGGAAGTAAAAACAGAAGGTAATAAATAATCAAATGATCTGGAAATGTAACCAAATAGGATTTGAGCTGTGGGATGACTTTTAAAGAATGGGTAGTATTTTTCCCAATAAAGAGAACATTTTACTTGAAAGAATGGTTATATAGGTAAGTGGGAAGTACTAGATATGATTACTGCATGATGAGTAGATCAGTTTGGCTGGAATGATAAATATAGGTAGGGAAACAGTAAAAGGAAAGACTGAAAGAAAGAAAAGGACAAACTATAGGGTCGTAAGTGTCAGACTGAGAGATTTGAATTATAAACCTCATCTAGAGATAGCACAATTTTTACAGATTTTTGAGTAGGGCAGTAACAACAAAGTAGTTTCAGAAATATTTAGTCAGCAGTGATATATATATAATATATACTAGAGACCCGGTGCACGAAATTCATGCAGGAGGTGGGAGGCTGTCCCTCACCCAGCCTACACCCTCTCCAATCTAGGATATCCCTCTCACAATCCAGGATTGTTGGCTCCCAACTGCTTGCCTGCCTGCCTTCCTGATTGCCCCTAACCACTTCTGCCTGCCAGCCTAATCACCCCCTAACCACTCCCCTGCTAGCCTGATTGATGCCTAATTGCTCCCCTGCCAGCCTGTTTGCCCATAACTGCCCTCCCCTGCAGGCCTGGTCACTCCTAACTGCCCTCCCCTGCAAGCCGGGTCCCCCCCCCCCGCCAACTGCTCTCCCCTGCAGGCCTGGGTCCCCCGCAACTGCCTTTCCTTGCTAGCCATCTTGTAGTGGCCATCTTGTGTCCACATGGAGGAAGCCATCTTTGACCACATGGGGCAGCCAAATTGTGTGTTGGTCAATCTGCATATTACTGTTATTAGATAGGACACTCAAGAGGTGACAAATTTAAAGCAGCAATGTTACAACAGTTTAAGGATAAGATGTTAAGGACCTATCCTAACATGTTGATGATGGAAAGGAAAATTTAAGTAATATTATGAATAAAGAAGTTATAAACCTTGATGATTAAATGAAATAAAATCATACACAGTTATGAGCCTTAGGGAACAGAAGAATATTACTCTGCATTATAGAAACATGGAAATTGTTTTAAAAGCCAGCTTGGCTTGTAAATATCCAGCAGGTACCAATGAGGAACTAGTGATGAGAAATACAAAGTTTAGTCTCTAGTATTTATAATGACTAGAGATCCAGTGCACAAATTCCAGGCACTGTTGGGGCTGGCCGTGGGAGGTTGGCTGTGGGAGCGCAGTGACCACCAGGAGGCAGCTCCTCTATTGAGCTTGTGTCCCCTGGTGGTCTGTGCACATCATAGCGACTGGTCGTTTGGTCAGTTGGTTGCTTAGGCTTTTATATATATGATAAGAATGATAAAGCAATTCAATGAATGAAACAGTTAATTCAGAATCTATCCCAACAGCCTCCAGGAAAAAACATTTTGATTTAGAAGATAATTAACACCTGGGTAGTATTAATTACAGCTATGAGGCATCTACTGCCCTGGTAAAAAAAACTTTTTGCATCTACATTCTGAAAGCAATGATTAAAAGATAAAGCTCTTAGGATAAAGTCAGCTGAACTCAAACTATTCTAAAAATATAAAGAAATATACATAAATTGTATTGATGTCAAAGCCAATGCTGAAGAGTGAGAGGCTTTGCTCAGAGAACAAAAAGCAAAAAACTATTCATAAATACTGGATATTAAGTGCAATATGAATGAACACATTGCCAAAAAAAAATAAAAAATTTTGTATAAACTTTGTTAAGAGAATAATCTTTTCACTAAGGCTAATCTTATAAACTAGAATTTTCAGATTCTGTCATGGGTCACTTTTTAAAATGGAAATCTCTAGCCTTTTTTGAAGCTTTTACTTCCTATTTGACCTATGTACATAGGCTTGACAGAGTTAAGAAATGGTCAAGAAAGTGAAGATAGTAATGCCACGAAGCAGAATCCCCTGGACAACCTAGATTGGCTCATACAGTTCCCGTTTTGCCTATGAATCTTGATGACCTGGAATTTTACAGAATAAAAGATTAACTACTGGCTTTTACTAACAGCAGCAGAATTTAGGATTAGAAATCTTCCTTACTTTCACTCTGGTTGAAAAAGGTTAGGTATGACAAGAAAGTGAGTAAATCACACTTTACTAAATAGTCATTTGAACATACTATGACAAATTCTAGAAACATTTACATGTGTGCTGTGTGTATAAAAGATGTAAAATAGCTCTTCATTTCTTAGACTTTTTATAACCCATGGAGAGTTTTATGCAAAGGAAATTTGTAATTTTAAAAAAATGGTAATGACAGATTTAAAGTAATTTAAATAATGTTTCTGTATTTCTCTAAGTAAAACCAAACAGAACCTGTGGGATATATTATACTGCCCATCAGTACCCAAATAATATGTAAAATAATTGTTTTTTTCTTTAGAAATTTAAAGGAAGATTCAAAAATCTCAAGGATCAGAAAGAGAAAACTGCACACTTACTAGTCGGTCTCTGTCATTTTGGAGTGATGACATAGCCTTTTTTAAACTCTGCACTTCAGCTGGGCTGGTTGCAGGCTGGGCTGGAGACCTCTGCTTCCCTTCCTCTGTCTTGCGGAATTTTTCCAATTCATTCAACAGGTGATCTCTCTCGTTCTGTAGACTGATTACAGCCTTGGAAAAAGACTGCACTTGGTTGCAAGAAACTTCTAGTTGTGAGGACAAGTGAAGCAGTTGTTCATCTTTGGATAGAAGCTGTTGATTAAGTTTCTCAAGGTGAGGCAAGCTGTCATCCTCAGTGGAATTCACTGGAAAGGCAGCTTTAGAAACAAGTACATCTCTCTCTCTGTTTAAGAGTCCCTGTTCTTTCATCTGTGCCAATTCCTTCAGACTGGCATCATATTTCCTTTTCAGTTCATCAAGCTCTTCATTGGCATGGTCTCTACTATTTTGTAGGGAACTCATAGACTTTCCAAAAGACTGGATTTGTGCTGTGAGATCTTTATTTTCTTTGGTGACCATCAGTAATTTCTGTTCCATCTCCACCAGATCTCTTGCTAGCTCTGCCACCCTCTCTTCTGCTGTTTCCGTCTCATTCCGCATTATTCCTGCATCATGATGAAGATGCTTTAATTTCTTCTTCATTTTATCTTCAATTTCACCTACTTTCTTGGCAGCTTCCATCTGAACATGAACCAATTCCTCTTCTAGTTCTGAAATTCTATTCTGACAGGAGGAAAGAGTAATACTTAACCTCTGTACCTCTTCTTCTTTTACTTTTAATTGGGCCTGAAATTGTCCTAAAGTGCCTTCTTGCAAGGCTGACAATTCTCTGTTTAGTTGGGCTATAGATACTTTCAAGCTCTCAACTTCTTTAGATAAATCTTGTTTCTCCTCCTGTAGGACAACAGAGGTTCTCTGCAGTTCTTCCTTTGCTTTTTCAGACTCCTTCAGTTTTTCTTCTAATTTAGCATATTCGTTTTTCAGCTCCTTATTCTGCTGAACTTGAGCTTCAATGAGTTGTTTTTGCTGGTAGTCCTTTCTTGATATCACTTGGTTCAGATCTTCTCTGTATTGGATCAGTTCTGCATCTAGCTTGGCATTTTCAGAATTAAGATCATCCATATGATTTCTCAAGCATCGCATTTCTTCCTTAAGCTTATTATTCTCAGCAGCAGCCTCTTGGATGAGCTGGTCTTTTTCTAAGATTACAGAGAGATGTCGCTCTTCCAGCTTTTGGTAGTCACATACTATTCGGTCTCGGTCGTCCTGGAGAGAAGACATAGATTTAACGAAGGAATTCAACTGAGCCTTCCGCTGTGTGTTTTCTTTCTTGATAGTCTTCAGTATTTCAATCAACTGATTGGTTTTGACAACAGCTTTTTGGTTTTCTTCTTCTAAGACAATATTCTCCTCTTCCTCCTGGGTCAGCAGCTTTTCCAATTCTTTAATTTCTTTTTCATACTGCTGATGCAGTTCAGCAACAGTTTCTTGGATTGCCTGTTCCTTGGCAGAAAGCAGGCTTATAATCTTCTGCTCTTTCATGTTTATTTCTTCATGCAGCCTACTGGTCAGCTGTCTGGAGGCCTGCAGATCAGTCTCTAGCTGTTCATAACTGAATTTATAATTTTGGATATCAGCCTCTTGCTGCTTTATGATCCCTTCCAAATTTTCTTTATTTTCCTTACAATTTTCTAAAGAATTATTTAAATCAGTCCACTGGTCTCTGAGAATATTAAGTTCTGATTCTAATTTAGCTAATTCATTCTGAGAATTATGGTATAGATGCCGAGTCTCTTCCAATTGAGACAGAAGTTCTTTATTTTCCCCCTGCAGAGTATCTCGGACCTTCTGTTGAAGTTGGATCTCTGTCTGGGCTTTGGACTCCCAAATCTGCCTGTCATGTTCAAGTCTAGAAGAAAAAGAGAAAAGGTCATAAATTAAAGATTTAAAGGAAGTGCTACTTGATGACAAAAAAACACATATGATAATATATACTCAGATCTATAAATGAGTATTCATAATTGAAGTTGTTTATCATTTTAATGAAAAGATATTAGTTCTACCAAGTGCTCTGTATTACTGTATTAAAGGTATATTGCACCACATAATTCAGGTATTTACACTAATAAAAGAGAAAGATGCAAACTGACTGTTCCTTCATGACGACCAATAGCCAATCAGGAGTGAGTATCGGATTAACAAAAAAAAGATGGTAGGTTAATTTGCATATGCAGGCACCAAGCGGCTGGGGACAGGGTGGGACACAGGCATTCCGCACTGCCCCAGCCACTCTGGGTCTCTGGGCAGCATGGGAAGGTAGAAAGGCAGCTCCAGGCTGGAGCAAAGGCAGAAAAGTGGCTCCCAGCCAAAGCAAAGGCGGTGCCAGCAGCCAGGGGAAGGAAGGTCTATTCTTGCATGATTCTTCATGCACTGAGTCTCTAGTTTAAATTATAAATTTCAGCTTGGCTGGCATAATCCAATGGTTGAGTATTGATCTATAAAGCAGGAGGTCAAAGTCTGATTCCCAGTCAAGGCACATGCCCAAATTGCAGGCTCAATCCCCAGTGGGGGGCATGCAGAAGGCAGCCAATCAATGATTCTCTCTCATCATTGATGTTTCTCTCTCTTTCCCTTCCTCTCTGAAATCAAAACAAATATATTTTAAAAGCAAACATTTAAATTATAAACTCCTAAGTATGTTGCCTATTTAGTGACATTGTTTTAGACACTCTAGATAGTAGTACTTTCTACTATTTTGGTTTACTTTGCTCTAGAAAAGCTAATGGCTGGCTTCTTTGGAAGAGAAAAAAATAATTTACCTGGAAATGTTGATTTTCAATTCCTCCATATGGATGGACATTTGCCTAAGTTGATCCTTTAGAACATTGCAATTCTCCTCTTTGAGCCTAATTTCTTCTTCTTTAGTTTGAATAGCATCACTGAACTTCATCTCCCATTTCTTAGCTTCATCTATTACCCTGTCACGATCATCTTGGAGGGAAGACATGCTCTTAGTGAAAGCTGCAAGTTGGGCCACAGTACTATCCAAGTTTTCCTGAAGTTGTTTTACTTCCTTGTCTTTCTTGTTCAATGTAATCTGAATCTCTCCAAATGTCTCTTCCAAGTGGCCTTTTTCTCTACTCAAAGCATCCAGTTTCTCTTGCATATTCTTCTTCTCTTTCAGATGTTTCTCTTCTACCTGTTCCAGTCTTCTCTCAAGATCTTCATCCTTTTGTTTCATTTGGCTTTTAACTGATTCTTTATTTGATTGAAGTTCCTTTTTCAACTTGAGATTGTCTGCTAGGACTCTTGCAGCTTCACTTTGAGTGTCATCTAGCAGTACTCTGAAGCTAGCTAATTCGGTTTCTGCCTTCTTGCGCTGTTCCTTGGCTTGAGCCAAAGTTTCTTTGGTTATTTCCAAATCTTTTTGGGACTCAGTTTGAACAAATTCTAGGGCCTTAACAGTTCGTTCCAGAGCACTAATTTTCTCCTGGTACCTGATGCAGTCCTTCTGTAGCTGCTTTACTTCTTGTTGCTTTTCTTTTAACAGTTCCTGAAGTTCCTTTGCATGGCTTTTATTGCTAGGTCCTTTCTGAGCACCTTGTATTTTCTCCAAATATTCTTTCCGGATTTCTGATTCCACCTGAGTTTTCTCCTTGACCAACTGCTGCTTTTCTTCTTCCAATTCACTCACACACTTTTTAAGGTTCTGCATTTCAGATTCTAGTTGCTCGTTTTTCATTTGGGCATCCGTAACATCCTGATAATAATTACCAATACTCCCATTAAGTTCTGCTAATTGATTCATAAGTCTCTCTTCCAAATCATCTTTCTCTTCTTCTGCTATCTCTTTGAGCTTTGTAACTCTGGCAAGTTGTTCTTGCATTTGCTGATTTAAAAGGTTTATTTTGGTTACTTCTTCCTGGAGCACTTTTAGTTCACCATCCTTTGCTGATATTTGACTCAGTAAAGCATTTCTCTCATTTTCTAAAGTCTGGTTAAATTCCTTTTCTTTTTGTTCCTCCTCCTCCAATTCAGCAATTCTTTCTTTGAGCTGATCAATCTGCTGTAGGTAGTTATTAATTTCATCATGTGAGCTGATATTCTTACTTATACCAGGACTGGCACTGTTGTCTGGTAGAATGGATTCTGAATATTCAGGCATTGTACTCCTACTTGAGCAATTTTCCTCATTTGCCTCAACTTGGACAGACTGGCTTGCCTCTTCAATGATATGCATCTGGTTATCAGGTTTCTCAGGGGCCTCCAGAATAACTTGTTTGGATTCATTATCTTCTAGCTTGTGCTTTAAATCTTGAATCTCTTCATTTAGAGAGTCTTTCTCATTCATTAAAGCCTCAAACTCCTTAGAAAGGGTCTTATAGTCTGTTTTGACCCTTTCTAGTTCCTCCTTCATGTTGGAATTGGAAGAAAGAAGTGCTTCCATACAATCTTTAGATGTACCTCCTGAAGGGTGTGTCTCTGCTCGAAGTCGGTCATTCTCTTCTTCCAATTCTAGGATTTTTTGCTGTTTAGATTTAGCAAATTTTCTCATCTTTTCTTTCATTTCTTCCATTTCCTGTTGAGCTTCCTGCAACTGCTTTTCCAGCTCTTTCTTGTTTGTTTCTGTGCTTCTTAGCCTGCCATATAGTTCTTGTTTCTCTTGCCTCACAGTCTCCACAACATGCTGAATCCTTTCTGCCTCATTACTAACATTCTCATAGGACTGCAGAAGAATTTCATATTCTTTTTGTAAATCTTTGTGTTTTTCTTGCCACTCAGTGCTTTCTGCAATTTTAGAACATTTCAAAAATTCAATTTCCTTCATTAGGTTCTCTTTGTCTTCAGAAAGACCCTCTAAAGCTAATTTTAGACTTTCACAAGAACCATTGAGACTTTGATTTTCCATTAAAGATCTGTCCATTTCAGTAATAAGTTTGTCTCTTTCTTCCTGAAGAAGAGCTAACTTTCCTAAGAATTTATCTTTTTCTTGGTTGTGAACAGAAACTTGGTTTTCCAAATCTGCCAGAGACTTAGTGAGATGTTCAATGGTATCTTTGGCCAAAGACAACTCCTCTTGGAGACCTTTGTTTTCTTTTAGTGCTTCTTTTCGGGAAATAAGAGCAGCTTGCAATTTCCTATGTATTTGTTGTTTTGCTTTACTTTCTTCTTCAGTATCTTCTGGTTTTTGCTTCATTTCACAAAGTTCCACCTGTAAATGCTTTATCTTTTCATCATGTTCTTTGGCTTGCATTTCCAACTGTGTATGCAGAGCCTTAATTAAATCCTCTTGTTCTATTATCTCTGTCTGTACTTTAATTAAAGCTGCTTCTTTCTCATTAAGCTGTCCAGAAAGATATCTAACTTCTTCTTCCTTTTTGCTTATGAGTTCTTGCAATTCATCTAGTTGAGGATGTAATTCTCTTAAATGTTCTAATCCAGCAATTTCTAGTTGACTGCTTTCTAATTTCTGCTTAAGGCTTTCAGTGTAGACTTCAGCTTCATGGGATGCTGTTTTTAGACTTTGGATTTCAAAACTCTGTTTATTTATCTGCTCTTGTAATTGAAATACCTCTTCTGATTTTTTAGTAAGTTCACTTGTTGTAGAACTAACTCTCAATTCTAACTCCTCTTTCTCAGCCTCTATTTCTTTGAGCTGGGTCTTAATCTGTGCAACAGAAGTATTGTCCTGCAGAGCATTTGCATCTTCTGGATAAGGCCAGACTGGGCACAAGTCAGATTCTAAAATAGGTTCAGCAGGTTGCTGCTCAATGGCTTTGGATAAATGTTCCTCTAAACCTTGAGCAGGAGAACCTGGTTCATGCTGGTCAGTGCCTGGGAGTTTTCTGTCTACAGATTCCCTTATTTGAATCTGGAGTTTCCTTAGCTGGTCTCCAATGTCCTCATTTTCCTTACTTTGCTCATCAAACTGTTCTTGCAAGCGATTATAGTCATCTTTCTGTTGCTTTAGCTCCTCTCTAAGATGTCTTTCTTTCTCCTGTGCCTTTTTAAGAATCACCTTGCGAGAGGTTAACACTTCCTGTAGCTTCTTTTGAAGTTGTTCCTTTTCTTTTTCAAGGTCCAATATCTTTTCTTCCAGTTCTGGTTTCCAGTGTTCTCCACCACCTGCACCAGGTGGACTGCTCACAACTGTTTCTTTTACAGGTTCTGCTGAGCCTCCATCACCTGCATCCTTGTTACCTGTGGTTAACTTTTGGATAATTGCTTGGTTTTCAATGATTTCTGCTTGGAGCAAATCTATTTGGTTTACCTTATCTTGGAAGTTCTGATTCATCTGTTTGATCAGAGCCTGCAACTCTTCTTTAACTGCTGCCTTTTCTTCCAATTCCTTCCTTAAATGCTCTAGTTCTAATTCTTTCTCAGATATTATCTGTTTTAAAGAAACTTCTATTTCTTGGCACTTAGAAGTAACATATTTTTCTGAGTCTTCTTTATTTTCTTTCTCTTTCTCTATTTCTCTCCTCTCATTCTCACTGAATGGAACTTCTTTCCTAGATTCATCTTTCACTTTAGCCAATTCCTCTTCTAATCTACTGACTCTTTGGAGAAGTTCCTTTCTGTTAATAAGAGCTGCCTGGAGCTTTCTCTTTCTCTGCTCACTTTCTTTCTTTACAAAGTCTAACTCATGCTGAAGTTCTTCTTTGCTTATTAGCCCTGCTGGGTTCAACTCATCGAAAGTCTGCTTAAGACCAGAAACAACTTCTTTATCTTCTACTTGCTCTTTTTTTGACTCTTCAGCTCTAGATAATAAATTCAGCTGTTCTTTAAGAGTCTTAATTTCAACCCCAAGAGAAAACTTCTCTTCATTAAGCTGAACCATTTTCTCAGTCATACTAAAGCTGATTTCTGTCACTTGCTGGTCCTTCTCTTCAATGGTTTGTTGGAGGGTTTCCACATCTCTCTTTTTCTCCAGCAACAGTTGATCCATTTTTGCTATTTCAAGTTCCTTCTGTGAAAGAGCTTGTGAAAGTTCTTCCATCTTATTTGTGATATCCCTCAGACGTTCCTCCCCATCAAGCACCTCACATTCCTTCTTCTGTAGCTGGCTCTGTAGGCTTTTTATCAGTGTACTCTGTTCAGAAAACTGAAGCTGTACACTATCCAGTTCATTCTGTAAAACTTCAATTTTCACATCTTTAGATTTGGCTTCTATATTGAGACTGTGGATCTGTTCAGAAAGCAAGTTGTGTTGAGTTAGACTTTCATAGTCAAGTCTTCTTTGCCTTTCTGCTTCTGCAAGGTTCCCTTCCAGTTGTTTTATCTGAGCCCTCAGCTCTGTTACTACACTCAGTTCCTTCACCTGAGAGAGAAGCTGGTCTCTTTCTTCAGACAAAGCAGTGAGTGCACTATTGGAGTCTTCAGCATTTTTCTTAAACTCCTCAACCAACTGAGTTAAATTGTTTATTTCCTTAGCTTTCTCATCTAAATTTTTCCCATATGTTTCTTCTGCTTTATGAAAGCTCACCTTGAGCTCCAAAATTTGACTTTTTAGTGTTTCCAATTCATCCTGGTGACACTGACAAATGCCTGGTACAGCACAAGGGGAATTAACAACATCATACTGTTTTGTTGATTTCAATTCTATTCCAGTGTCATTTAAAGATATTTCCTCAGATATTCTATTTTCATGTTCAGAGCTCATCTCCTCTTTTTTTTCAATTGCTAGGAGACTGTTCTTTTCATTTGACATTAGGGGAAAATGTTGCCCTGTATCTTCAAGTAATATTTTCATTGCAACTGAAGGCTTTCTTTCACTTTCTATCTGTTTCAATTCTTTCTGGTCAAGGACCTCAGGGTCCCCCTCAGCCCTTTTTCCCTGGAGTTGCAACTTAAGAAATGCAATCTCCTCTTGAGCTTCTTTCATTTCCAACAATAAAACTGACAGTTCTTTATGTTTCTGAAAAAATGTGTTCTCTAGGACATCTTGTCCACTTTCCTCAGCAGAAGAGTTGCTCTTGTTGAGCCTGGTAACATCAACCGTGCTGACCTGTTTTTAAAATACAAAAAAAGGAAAAGCTTCAATCAAATGGTTATAAGAAATAATTAAATTAATAAATGGCATTTTATGCATTTTCCAAAACCTGAAACCTTTTAGTTCAAACCTTCTTCCTATCATTAAACTGCTAAATATTTTTAACACGTGCTCTTAGCTAAAAGGCCCAGAAGTGATACTGCTAAATACTTTTTAAATCAATATTTATTTTCCAAGTTGGACCTCTGAGACACTCTCTCATTTCTGCACTGAGGTGAAGCAATATTCATAAAGCCCAAGAAAAGCTAGAACATAGTTTCTAGATATTTCTTACTTGGGAAACTATTTGTTCAAATTAAAATACCTACTTGTTTCCCACAAGAAGTGCTTAAAAATTAAAAGGGAAGCAAGAACTATATAAAATTTTTGTTTCATCCTATACCGAGGAGGAAGTTATGGAATTCATTTTCTAAACTTGAAATAAGCTATTAATAAACATGTGTATTTTCAACCAAGTACAATAAGTCCTTGTGATATTGATAGATTCTTGGAACTGTGGCAAAACTATGTATAATGAAACCAATTTTACCATAGATTAATTGATATAAATAAGAGTTAAATTCCTATGGCATCTTATCAACATTATAATGAAACAACTTTGAATGAAATATTATTTGAGGGCTTGCTATAGATTGAGATAAATGATCAGGATCAAATAATCAAAAATGAGTCTTGCTGGAACCTACGTATGAAATTATAGACTAGTGTGGCAAAATAGGGATCATTATTATTAGAAAGACTAGAGTCCATCAGCCTGGCCTGCAGGGATCAGACCGAAACTGACTCTCCAGCATCCCCCAAGAGGTCCCGGATTGCGAGAAGGTGATTCTCGGGTAACAGATCCCAGAATTGGGCTCCCTCCTCTCTGGTTCTGGGTGTGTCACCTGAGAACAGCAGCTGCCAAGTCACCGCAGCTTGGCAACTCCTGCATTGAGCGTCTGCCCCTGGTGGTCTGTGTGCATCATAGCTATAGGTCAGAGCACCTGGCCCCTGGTGGTCACTGTGCATCATAGCTACCAGCCAGTCGGCTGGTCGGCCAGTTGCTTAGGCTTTTATATATATTAGATTATTGGGTCAATCTATATTACCTATATAATTGTTTTTTAGGAAAACAAAATCAGTGAAATCTCATAGTAAATTTAATTAGTATTTTTATTAAATAAGTTTAGGGACAGTATCCTATATAATAAAAGCCTAATATGCTAAGTGTTCAGTTATGTGTTCAACCAATCAAAGCATAATATGATAAGGCCACTCAACCACTATGACGTGCACTGGTCAGAGCATCTGACCCCTGGTGGTCAGTGCACATCATAGCAATTGGTCAACCAGTCTACTGTCTGCCCCCTGGTGTCAAGTGTGCTCCCATAGGGGGAGCACTGCGGCCAGAAGCCAGGCTCACAGTTGGTGAGCACAGCAGCATTTGTGAGAGCCTCTCCCACCTCCACAGCAGCGCTAAGAATATCCAACTGCTGCCATCAAGCAGACATATCCTGAGGGTTCCCAGACTGTGACAAGGCACAGGCCCAGCTGAGGGACACCCCCTGAGTGAACAAATTTTGTGCACCGGGCCTCTAGTGTTTAATAAAATCTCCACCTTTTCCTTCCAGCAAACAATTCCAATTTGATAGAAAATTGTCAAACAATGAAGTAGTCAAGTGTCAAGTTCTGCAGCCTGTCCCAGTTCATATGTTAGTTCTGCTATCTACTAGCAGAAACTGGCACATAGCAAGTATGCGGTGAATATTAGCTATTACCTTGGTATCATTCTCAGCCACTAAGGAAAAAAATACATTATTTTAGAATTATTTATTATTCTAAGAAAAGTTATCTGATCTGTTTTCATAAGCATTATTTTTAATCATTTAAAATTCTTCACTTTCTGTATTATTCACAGTCACATTTCTAGAGACCCAAACAGAAGCATTATTTGGGATAGGAAAAATGTTCCTTTATAATTTCTTCATGTCACATTCTCATTTTTCCATCCATATATACATTAAAGATCTGATATGGTCAAGGTATCATGCCTGCCAGAAGACTTTAACAAACTCCTTTTTTGTTCTAAGTATTCTTATTTCCTCTTTTCAATCTGTCATGTTATCTGCTGCTCCCTATATCTACAGTTTAATTAACTTTTTGGCTCCAGTAAAAACTCAATGTCATCCCAAATGGGAGAGGGCAAAGAACCAGAGAATTTAATTGTTTCTAGCCACTCTCACTTTTTCTCTTAATACTAGTCTGCCTCGTGCAGCCAAGCTTACACTTTCCTACACATCCTCTCTTATGCCAAGGGATTATCTTATTCACTCTTTCTTTTGCAATTTCTGTGTGCCATTTTATCTTTCTTTTCCATTGTTCCCTATTTGTTCTCCATTCAGGTTGTTTTGTTTCTCTTTCTTTTCTTCTTAACAGATTCCCTCTTTCTTATCTGCTCTTTTTTAGCTAAATTATCTTGTTCTCACTACCACTACTAAGCATCTTAAAACATTAAGCATCGCCTAGCCAAACAAAATTTATTTTCATTCTGTCAGTATTCCTATAATGCTACAAATTTCAAAATTTAATTTCATGGTCTCATGAAAAGACACTGACTATAATTGTGGTGGTTAATTTTATTGCCATCTTGGCTAGGTCACATTTGGTCAAATATAATACAGTGGTTCTCAACCTTTCTAATGCCTTGACCTTTAATACAGTTCCTCATGCTGTAGTGACCCCCGACCATAAAATTATTTTCATAGGCTTTACAGCAGCAGTTCTCAACCTGTGGGTTGACCCACAGGTTGAGAACTGCTGGCAGGGTCGCCTAAGACCATCGGAAAACACAGATATTTACATCATAATTCATAACAGTAGCAAAATTACAGTTATGAAGTAGCAACAACAATAATTTTATGGTTGGGGGTCGCCACAACATGAAGAACTGTATTAAAGGGTCACAGCATTAGAAAGGTTGAGAACACTGCTCTAGATGTTTCTCTGAAGGTATTTTTGGGTAAGATTAACATTTAAATCAGTAGACTTTTATTAAAGCACACCATCCTCTATAATGTGGGTGGACCTCACCAATCAGTTAAAGCCCTTAAAACCCACCCCCTCAAAAAAAAAGTTTGTTTTCCTCCAAAGCGGAAATTCTGTCAGAAGACTGCCTTTGGATTTGAACTGCAACTCTTCTGTAGGTCTCCAGCCTGCTGTCCTAACCTATATATTCAGAATTTCTCAGCCTCCACAACTGTGTGAGTTAATTCCTTAAAATAAATCTCCCTCCCTCTCTCTCTCTTTTCTCTCTCTCTCTCTCTCTCTCTCTCTCCTCTTTCTCTCTCTCTCTCTCTTTCTTTCTTTATTTCTTTGGAGAACTCTAATACAATAAGCAAGCAGACACTTCTGTTAAGAAGTTACATTATTTCTCAAGGCCATTTACTACTCTATCGTTGACTTATTGATTGAAAAAAAACATAGCTAATGAAACACTAGATAACAATAAACATATCAACAGAATATTAAGGAATCACACATTTATTATAGTAATTTTCAGATTATAAAAAGCAACATCATCCAAAAATACCTTTTTAATATATCCTAAGTGAAATGTGCCAATTGATTGGGGTAGAGTGGGGAGCAGGATGAATTAGAGAATTTATCTGAGCACTTTACTGAGAAACTGTTTTGAGATGGGCAAAGAAGTTGAGATAAATGATAACTCATTATGAGAAATGGGTTATCAAATCTGTTTTTATTTGTTCAGAACAAATTAAAAAATCCAAATATTCAGAAACAAATGAGAGTATATGGGAAATAACCATTGAATTTCTTAAACAGATTAACTTTCTGGGTAATAAATTCTCTGTCAACATTAGAAAATTGCAGAAATGTTTAGGTTTGAAACTAAATCCTTGTGATCTAGTTCATATTCTGGTCATTTTAAGAATGCATCACTTACCTCACTGACTTCTCTATCTGCCTCTCCAGTTCTATTCTGAGCCTCCAGGAGAGTAATCAGAGAAGATAGTTTTTCTGAAAGTCACAAAATAAATATCCTTAGAAGATATAGGTAAAGTGTTTAGAAACCCAGAGGCATGATTTTATGTGTGAGGCTATGTGAGATGCAAGAAATAACCAAGAGGAAAGAAACAGATAAAAGTAGCTTGGGAGAGAAAAGGCTTACTAAAATGAAATGGCAAGAAAAGAGCAGGTATAAGATAGAAATGTCAAGAAAATAGCAGCTATTATCATCTACTACTAGGTAAAATATAATAAACTAGAGGCCCAATGCATAAAATTTGTGCAAGGGACTCAGGCCCTGCCATCATATTGGCTGTCTCTGCCACAGCCCTCACAGCTTAGCCCAAAAGGTCATCCAATCTAATTAGCATATTATTCTTTTATTATTTTAGAAAGTGGAAGTTTTAAAGTACGTAAAAGGACATCCGAGCATGTGACAAGCAGCAGCAATTTCTGTAAAATGAGTTGGGACTTCTAGGACAATAAATTTGGCTTAATGTATCCATAACTCTACTGTATTTGTAAACATCTTGTATTAACATAGCACTTATAATGTCCTCAATGTTCTTTTACACGTGTTCATAAAGACATCAAATTTTAGCACTAGGGAGCTGTCCAAATCTCCTCAATAACCACATGAGGAAACAAAGAAAAGTCATGACCTATATACAGCAGGTTCATAGAGAGCTGAAATCAGAATCCAGTCTTCTGAGTTGTATCATGTTCTATTTTAATGCAACTAGAAGCCTGGTGCACAAATTCATGCACAGGTAGCGTCCTATATATTTATATATAGAGATTTATCACTCTCTGAAATGTTCTTATTTAGATACATGTTTATAGTCTGTCTTCCCTTCTAATATGTTCAGAGCATCCCTAGCAACTAGATAAGTGCCTGACACATAAAAATTTGCTGAAGGGATGAACATTCATGAAAGAAAATAAATTTAAGTCAGACAATATGTTCAGATACTTCACAAGATTATTTGAGAAGAGTGCAAAGAGAAGAACATGATGCATAAAGCAAATATAACCTATAAGACCAGATGGGAAAACTAATACAAAAAATCCTTTTTTTCTCTTTTTTGTATTAGTGGTCTCTGCAGGAAAGAGCAAGGAGAACAGAATGCATGTAACACCTCTAAACCATAATGAGCTGCATGACAAAGATAGGTATTGTTTGTAAAACTGAAAAATAAATATCATGGATAGGTTTCAGAGAAGCCTGGCTCACAGCTGGCAAGTCTAGCAGTGGTGGTGGGAACCTCTCCCACCTCCAAGGCAGTGCTAAGGACCCCTCAGAGAATATCTGACTACTGGCGTAGGCCTGCTTCCTGAAGGCAGGTGGCAGGTGGACATCCCCCGAGGGATCCTGGACTGCAAGAGGGTAAAGGCCAGGCTGAGGGACCCCCCGCCCATGCACAAATGTCATGTACCAGGCTTGTAGTAGTCTAATAAAGGAATAACCCCCAAGCTAAGTAGAACTGTAACATGATTAAGATAGAAATACTGGCTTTAGCATTTAAAAAATGAGACAAACTTTATTTGGTATTTTTTTTCACTCAAGACATAGCATATTAGTTAATCCAGTATAAAACAGATCAGGAAAGCATTAACTAAATGCTACTAAAATCAGAAAGTCCTTGTGAAGCAGGTGATAAATGGGAGAAGGTGTGTCTTCATCCTTACTAACTATTCACACACATTCCTACAGAATAAAATGCTAAATTTATTCAATCCAACAAAACTTTATTCGGCAGCTACTATTTGAGGGATACTATCCTAGTTGTTGATAAAAGGTAAAGCAAAGAACAACAAAAATGACTCCTTAACCTAACTTCATCTCTGAAGAGCAAATAGTGTAAAATATAAACATATTATTTTAATATAATGTTAAAGGAATGCAAGGATGTTACAAAAGCACAAAAATGAACTTAACCCAACTGTGGGGGATCAAAGTCAACTTCCTGAAAAAAGATAACACTTTAGCTAAGGCCTTAAAAGATAAGTATTGGGTTTCAGTTGAGTATAGCATGAATAAAACCCAAAATGGTTTCTACCTTTGAGCCTTTATTTATACTGATCTCTATTACCTCATCTCACAAATTTATTACCAGGCATTTCTGTTCTTTTTTCATTTTTCCTATTTAAAAAATTCATCATTTTGTTAAAGTCCTATTTAGGCCATTCTTCCTATAACAGTCCTTTAGTACTCCAAAATGAATATAATACAGACATCCTACAGCATTTATAACCTATGCTGCAAAAAAGTTATAGTAAACAATGGTATTATGTTTAAATTGTTTAAATGTATGTTAATCCTGTCTTCAATAACCACCCACTCAGCTAAGATCTTTATTATCAAATAATCAGAGAATATATATATTATATACATATTATGGTAAAAGTAGAAGCACTGTGGATTAAGAAGATAGAATTATGGTTTTCATTTATACATACCATTCTCAGTTTTCAGTTCCTGCAGTTCTATGGAACTAAGCACCAAGGCCTCCTTTTCCTTCTCTAGTTCTACCACTCTCTTCTGCAAAAAGGCAATATTCTCCTCAGTGATCACCTAAATTGTAGAAAAACAACAAATTATCTCCAGTGAAAAAGTCTCATCCTAGTGCCAGATAGCCTCAAGCATTTTTGTCTTCTAAAATTTCTTCAGCCATGAAAACATGTTTAAAGTAGCAATGCTGCCCAAACGGCATGGCACAGTGGTTGAACATAAAGCTATGAACTAGAACAGTGGTCAGCAAACCGTGGCTCGCAAGCCAAATGTAGCTCTTTGGCCCCGTAAATGTGGCTCTTCCACAAAAT
>PVJN01013584.1:0-48757 GCA_004026805.1 Lasiurus borealis
AGTGAAATAGTTAATATTATAATTAATAGCATTTATTGTGGTACCTTTTTGTGGCAAATACAATGTTTGGACTCTGTCTGTGTTTGTTTGTGTGCATGTAATTTTACTTAATCCCTGCAACAATCTTACTTTATATAGTGGAATTGAGGTATAAAATGTTTTATTATATGCATTCAAGTCCCATGATTAAAACTGGAATGACTTCCTGGTCAATGTGGTTCGGTGACTGAGCATCGACCTATGAATTATGAGGTTGTGGTTCCACTCCTGGTCAGGACACATGCCCAGGATGCAGGCTCGGTCCCCAGTGCAGGAGGCAGCTAATCAATGATTCTCTCTCCCATTGATGCTTCTATTTCTCTCTCCCTTCCTTTCTGAAATCATATATATAAATGGAATAACTGTTCAACTTCAATGTGACTTAAAGACCATGAAATAAAATATAACACATACTTGCTATAGATAGAGAGCGGGAGAAATTGTTTTTTGTCTTCTAAGATCTAACTTCATATTTTCTATCAGTTATTCTTGTGTAAGTAGTTGTGTGTCATGTCTACAAGGTTCCCTCAAAAAACATTTGACAATAAATATAAAGTGCATGCTGGACAACAGCCAAAGTAAATCAATCAAAGAAAGAAAATTAAAGTGAAACCACCTCTTCCTAAAAAATTGATTCTTTAAGAAAAAGGTATTTGTTACAATTGCCTTATTTATTTTACCATACAATGTGGTCAATGACTAGGAAATGCATGATAGAAATTATTACTTTTTGTCATGCCTCAAGGTTAAGTGTTGTCAATATTTCTCTGCTTTATTTTTCAAGACCGTGTTTTCTGCTCTCAGTGGAAGAAAAAAAAGTTAATAGAGAACAGCTTCACTTCCTTCCTCCCTTTAAATTTACAGTAAATAATTTAGCATGATTCCCTATGGAATACACTGTTGGCAATTTAATAATCCAGAGGAAAACTGTTGATTCATGGGTCTGCGGATACATTATTCTGTGTTTAATTTCAATAAAAGTAATAGTGTATGCCAGATGCTGTGAGGCAGAAAACCTTTCCAAAAACCAATGAAGGAGAGAATGTTTGTAATGATTTCCCTTGACAGGCGATGTTGGAACATCTGAAAAATTTACAAGAAAAATAGGAATCCAGGGTAGATCCTGTCCTGGAAAAATTCCAAGAATTCATGTTGAATGGATTGCAATGTACTATAAATAAATCATGACTAAATATTGGGCAAGGAGCTACTCCTAGGAAGTAAACAATACATATCAGTAAGCACTGTAGAGAGCATACGTTACTATATCTCTATAAATGAAACTTTTAAAACAAGGGCTATATACAGAATGCATATTTTAAAAAGTGAATTTATTACCTAATGACTATTTTAACCCCTCTAAGTACATTCCTAATTAATTTTTTTTTCTCTCAAAAAAAAGAAATTTATGAAAACACAAAAGCAAGGCTTTTACATTGGGTCAATATATTTGATTTTTCAGGAATCAAAAAATACAATATTAGCCCAGCTAGCATTGCTCAGTGGTTGAGCGTCAAGCTAAGAACAGGAGGTCATGGTCCAATTCTCGGTCAGGCACATGCCCAGATTGTGGCCTCAATCCCAGGGCATGAAAGAGGCAGCCAATCAACGATTCTCTCTCACCATGGATGTTTCTATTTATCCCTCTCCCTTCCTCTCTGAAATGAATACAAATATAAGAAAAAAAAAAAGAACTTTAGTTTGCTCATTTAAAATATGGCTAAACCCTTACATTTCTGTTTGATTATCTTGGGGTGGCATGAGACCCAGGAAAAAAGGAAAGAAGAACAAATCTTCTATATTTAAATATCTTACTTTAATATGCAAGCAATAAACAAAGTATGTCATAGTTACTTAAATATGTTAAATATTCATTTTGAAATTATTGAAAATAAAGCTATTCAAAAGTTGATTTTATGACAAAAGTTATTAATACAGCTATGAAGAAAACTTGAAACCAGGTACTAGTAAAATATTTTGATTAGGTGCCCTTTTCTCATAAATGGAGTCTGCAATCAGTTACTTTAATAATAACAACTAGAGGCGTGGTGTATGAAATCTGTGCCCTTGGGGGGTCCCTCAGCCCAGCCTGTGCCCTCTTAAAGTGTAGGAGCCCTTGGGGGATGTCTAACTGCCAGCTTAGGCCCGCCTGTGGAGTGGACTTAAACTGGCAGTCGGACATCTTTAGTAGTGCCACAGAAGTAGGAGAGGGTCCCGCCTCTGTCACTGCACTAATCAGCCATGAGCCCAGCTTCTGGCACACTAACCATCAGGGGTCAGCTTCGGCATTGAGCCTCTGCTCCCTGGTGGTCAGTGTGTGTCATAGAGACCAGCAGTTCTGCCATTTGGTTTATTTGCATATTGGTCTTTATTACATAGGATAATCAACATCCAACTGAAGTTCCTAATTTTAGATACTCATCAAATTATTTCTATTATTAACTAAAACTAAGAAGTCAATTGAAAACTATCTTTAAAACATGACATTGTGATCACGGTCATTTTAAAAGAACAGTTAAAACAGAAAAGAATCTATAGTTGGCTGAAATTTGATAAAGTAATAGAAAACAGCATTGGAGGGCAATTTTCACATTCATACAGAGAGTTAACATTTCAGTTGTTTTACATTTAAATAGCATATTAACAAATTAAATAGGATGACTAGATATAAATGGATACAACTCAATGGATATCTTTTGTAGTCGCTGAAACTTTTTGTAATTGTAAATCTGTACTTGATGTCACTTTCATGCAAAAAGTAATTATTTAAAGATATAAAAAATTCTTCATATCGGTGATAGAAATGCTTTGTCAAATTCCTACCCAAAGCTTTAAGGTTTAAATCCTGTGTACTAGTACAGCCACTGCTTCCTGCTTATCTAGTTTATTCTTTCTTTGTGAAAACTATTTACAACAGGACTGGAATTTAAGGAGATTTCTGTGGTGAAGATAAATTGATAATTTTCTTTTATTTTGTTCATGGCAAAGATGTTTCTTCTATCCTATTTACTCAAAGAAATACAGTTTTCTGGGGAAGATGATGCCAAGTTGCGATACGAAGGACGAATTAGGCTGGTGAAATGGATGTGTGTTAGAAAGTGAGGATAGCAGAGGAAGGGTGTTCCTGAAATAAGGTATGTTGAGGTCAGTAAAATATATAAAAAACACAAACATTAGTAAGTATAAAATGTAAAGTATAATAAAGGCTAACATATAATCAAAAAGCATTTTGCATAACTTATTTCAAAAACAGGAACATGCTTAAACACAGCATTAAGTTGCAGTTTATGGTGCTCCATGAACAGTATAGCTGTTGAAAATGGAAGAACAAGAATTGAGAAAGAAAAACCAGCTTGGGGCACTTTTAATAATCCAGGTGAGAGTGTGAAATTAAGCAGTTAGAATTGCATTGGAAAGAAATAGAAGCCTCTGTAATATTATAGTTATATACTAGGTGTATATAGCCTATATGATAAAAGGCTAATATGCAAATTGACCAAACGGCAGAATGACCGGTCACGATGATGCACTGACCACCAAGGAGCAGACTCTCAATGCAGGAGCTGCCCCCTGGTGGTCAGCCAGAAGCCAGGCTCATGGCTGGAGAGTGCAGTGATGGTGGCAGGAGCCTCTCCTGCCTCCGTGGCAGTCAGACATCACTCTGGGGCTCCCAGACTGCAAGAAGGCACAGGCCAGGCTGAGGGATCCTCTCCAAGTATACAATTTCATGCTCCGGACCTCTAATCTACACTAATAAAAGAGAAACATGCAAATGACCGTCACTCCACTACCAGCCAAGTGGAGTGAGTATGCAAATTAACCTGAAAAAAATGGTGGGAGTTCTGTCCCCCCACTGCTCTGGGCCTGTGCAGGTCAGAGAAGCCGGGCACCAGTACCTGAGGCTGGCTGCAGCCCGGGAGGTGAAGAAGCCGCCCGCCCTGTGATCCCAGGCAGCAGCCAGCTGGAGAAATCGCCCACATTGCATCCCAGGGAAGACGGAGAAGCCACCCGCCTGCAGTCCAGTGCCAGTACCTGTGGCTGGCTGTGGCCCAGGAGACGGAGAAGCAGTCCACTCCACAGTCCCAGGAGCCAGCACTTGTGGCTGCAGCCCAAGCGAAGCCACCTGCCCACCATCCCTGTGGCTGCAGCTGGCCTGGGCACCTATGCTGATCAGAAGGAGGGAAGCTGGGATCCCAGGTGTCTTTGGTAAGCCAGAGGAGGGAATCCTGGGTCCCAGATGCAGGGCAGAGGCAGAGGTGGTTAGGGGCAATCAAGCCAACAGGGGAGCAGTGAGGGACAATCAGGCTGGCAGGCAGAAGTTAGGGGCAATCAGGCAGGCAGGCAAGTGGTTAAGAGCCAGCAGTTTTGGATCATGAGAGGGATGTCTGACTGTTGGTTATCCCCTGAGGGGTCCCAGATTGGGGAGGGTGTAGGCTGAACTGAGAGACACCCTTCACCTCCCCTCCCCATGCACTAATTTTGTGCACTGGGCCAGTAGTGTGTGTGTGTGTGTGTATCATATATATATATATATCAGTAATAGTTGTGGATTATTTTTACCTCTGTGAAATGTATCCCAGAATAAGAATGGCCCCCAATTCTTAGTTTATACAATTAGATAAATAGTGACAAGTAAATATAGGTGAAAGAGTAGAAATATAATTATTTAATTGCAAGGGAAATTGTATTGTTTACTAACATTTAGAGATATATGCAGCAAAAAGAAGGCATGTTTCTTTGACTTATACAGTCAGAATTACACTTTTCTAGGCTCATTAGGTATAATTTTTAGAATGATCATATTCTATAGTGAATAAAAAGAAATGTAATACTAAACCTCAGAAGAAACAATACATTTCACACACTCTTTTATGTGTATTGTGTTTGTGCTTATAAAACAGTATTTTTTTTCTTTTTAATTAAATGCAATATATGATATTTATTAATTTCTTTATGTTCTCTTAAAACAATTTAACACATGCCACAGAGGTATTATTAAATGGTAGCAGAGAGTAAGCAATAAAAATAATTTAAATAAACTAGGCAAAGAAATTTGGAGAAAATTAGAATTATGCCTAGGTATTTCTATGTTTCTCAGGTTCTAACTTTTTTCCATCCCAATCAAGAATTTTTTCCAGCTAATATTTTGTTCTTTTCCCAAATTGGGTCTTTTACTTGTCTGTACAACTTGGCACTGCTTTTGACTAACAACACTGCTGGGAAGAAGAGATTGGAGTCATTGTAATAGCTTACCTCAAAGAACCCTGAATTATGAGGACTTTCTTATCAAATTTGTCAAGTATTCTGAAATAATCTCACCAGGGAATGCAGTCTTTTTGTTCTCAAATTATTCGATTCTGTCCCTATAAAGGAACATCCTTAGTAAGCACCCGATCTCACTGCCATTGATTGCCATGGAATTTGAAGTTATTTTTTTATAAGATACTTTAGTCCTGTCATACCGTATTCATACCCCAAACAAAGAAAACCTCCTGCCCAAACCGGTTTGGCTCAGTGGATAGAGCATCGGTCTGCGTACTGAAAGATTCTGGTCAAGGGCATGTACCTTGGTTACGGGCACATCCCTAGTAGGGGACGTGCAAGAGGCAGCTGATCAATGTCTCTCTCTCATTGATGTTTCTAACTCTATCTCTCTTCCTCTCTGTAAAAAAAATCAATAAAAAAAAAATATATAAAAGAAAACCTCATTTTATGTCTCCCACACATCAAGACGACTAAGAAGCTATAAAAAAAAGAAGGTTTTGTGGGAGATATGTAAATGCACTTTTAGAACTTCAAACATCATTCTGCAGATCGCAATGTCACAATGACATTTAAGCAATTTGTCTAAGGTCACACATTGTCATATCAAATAATAAAACTCATACTCAGCCTTTTTCTTCCCAAAGTCTTACCATTATACTGGCTGCCTTGAGTTTATTATGTGTAACATTATTTTCATGAGCAACATAAAAATTAATGGGGTTAAAATATATTATTTGAAAACACTAACCACCATGTCATCCTTTTAAAGATTAATATTGATCACTATTGTATTATAACCTAGCAATCCTGAGGACACCACTTATCTTGTGACTGTCCCTAGGCATAGACTTTTCCATTTCTACTGCCTTCATACTACTGGGCCAGTATTTTGATCAGCTTCTTCCTTCTCCTGTCTTGCTTCTAGGTCATTCTTCCTCCATTTTCTACAAAAATACAGGTTAAGTTTTATCAACAGTGTATATACCACCTCATATGCCTAATTGTTTTAGTCATCTACAGATTTTGGGGACAATTTTTATGAATTCAGCAACTAGAAAAATACTTTGTCTGCCTGACTTCAGCCACCCATGGTCATTCTTTGGTACTGGTCGCTACTAATATTGCAACCTTCAGAAGTGGAATTTTAAACATCCCATCCTCTACCACTAACATGCCACCTCACTCTCTTTTTACATCAACTCCTATAATATATCTGAGACATATAATGTGTTTAATGTATCATATTATCTCTTTCTTCCATGCCTATATTCTCACTTTCTATTTATAACACTTCATGGATAATACTTGGAAAAATCCAAATCTTAATTATATCCTACTCTATGTGTGCCAGAGCCTACACAATATTGACAGTGGTTGGAGAAAAAATGCAGTCATACTGGTCAGTCTTATTTTAAAAAATATTTTGATTGATTTAAGAGAGGAAAAGAGAGAGAGAGAGAAAGAGACAAACATCTATGATGAGAGAGAATAATTGATTAATTCTTTCCTGCATGCCCCCTAGTAGGGGGTCAAAACTGTGATTCCTGGTCAGGTGCCCTGACTGAGAACCAAACCATGACTTCCAGGTTCATTAGTTGAGGCTCAACCAGTGAGTCACACCAGCTGAGCTGATCAGTCTTATTTTAAAATCATGATATTCAATTTTACATAATCCCTAATTGTATAATTAGTCCTAGTTCTACATTTTTCACTTCTCTGGGAGTTTTCAAACTATCTTTTAATACCATAACAGTCAGCTGATGGTCTCACTTTCTATCAATTTAAAATTTATAACTGTAACTAGAGACCTGATGCACTAAATTCATGCATGGAAAGGGGGGAGGGTTGTCCTTCAGCCCAGCCTGCACTGTTTCCAATCTGGAACACCTCGATAGGTAGGATTGGGCCTAAATGGGCAGTTGGACATCCCTCTCACATTCCAAGACTGCCGGCTCCCAACTGCTCGCCTGCCTGCCTTCCTGATTGCCCCTAACCACTTCTGCCTGCCAGCCTGATCACCCCCTAACTATTCCCCTACCAGTCTGATTGATGTCTAACTTCTCTCCTGCCAACTTGATTGTCCCTGCCCTCCCCTGCAGGCTTGATCACCTCCAACTTCCCTTCCTTACAGTCCTAGTCCCCCACAACTGCTCTCCCCTCCTGGCCTGATTGCCCACAACTGCCCTCCCTTGCAGGCCTGGTCCTTCCCAATTGCTCTCCCCTGCTGGCCATCTTCTGGTGGCTATCTTGTGTTCATCTGAGGGCAGCCATCTTTGACCACATGGGGGCAGCCATCTTGTGTGTTGGAGTGATGACCAATTTGAATATTACTCTTTTATTAGACAGAATAGAGGCCTGGTGCATGGGTGGGGGCCAGCTGTTTTCCTCTGAAGGGTGTCCCAGATTAGGATGGGGAATTCCTTGGGGCATAGGGCAGCCTAGGCGAGGGGCCTATGGTGGTTTGAAGGCCAGCCACAACCCCTGGCGACCCAAGTGGAGGCCCCAATATCTGGGATTTATTTATCTTCTATAATTAAAACTTTGTAGCCTTGAGTGGAGGCCAGGGCAGGTGGACAGCTTGGCTTCCTCCATTGCAGGAGCAACCCAAGTCTCCTGCTCTTTCCAGCTCTGAGGATCCCGCTATATTTGTTGGGTTAATTTTCATACTTGATCATGATTGGCTGGTGGGCATGGTTTGTGGGAATAGCAGAAAACTATGGTCAATTTGCATGTGTCTCTTTTATTAGATAGAATTAGAGTATAACCTATAAGAACAACTTGTCTTACCTGCTTTTATCCCTGCCTGTATAGAATGCCTTCATTTATCAACTGAATAAGGTAATATTATGCTCATTATCCACCAATCTCTCAATTGAGCACTGGATTCCATTTCCCCAAGTCTGTTTAGAGGGATAGCTTTAGCAATTCTCTGCTGATCCTATGACCAAATTTTCAGAGTTCTAAATCATTCCCATAAGCATAAAAACATTCTGAAAATCCTATTCAAAACACAAACCTCTTTTTATTCCATATACACATCCAGCTACTGCCCAATTTCTGTTTCCCTTCATAGCAAAATTCCTTCAAAGGCTACATATGGCTTCTCATGACAAATTCTCACTTGCCTACTTTCTGAATCATATAACTTTGCAAAAGAGCTCTTTTCAAGGATAAAAATGGCTTGGTTTAGAGGTTGAGCATCCATCTATGAAGCAGGAGGTCATGGTTCAATTTCAGGTCAGGGCACATGCCCAGGCTGTGGGCTCTATACCCAGGGTAGAGGCATGCAGGAGGCAGCCGATCAGTGATTCTCACCATTCATGTATTTATTTCCCTTTCTCTCTGAAATCAATAAAAATATATTTAAAAAATAAAAATTATCCCAAGTTGATCAATACCATGGCAAATTCAAAGGTGCACCAAATTTGGTCAATTTTAAGGAGTTAGCCTCTTCCTTTCCTTTGATGCTCTTTTCTTTTTCTTTCTTTTCTTTTCTTTAATTAACTACCAGGATCTATTGATATCATTCTTACCTATTTTTCTCAATTTTCAATACTGGTTTCTGTCTTTTAAATGTTGAACTGCTCCAGGCACTAATGCTGGGATCTCCCCATATCTGTCTATACTGAATAATTAAGAGCACTCACTACAGATGATGATAGCATCCAGACAAAAGTCTTTTAAATATCATACATAAACTAAAAATGTCCAGACACCTATCTTTGAGGCTCAGACTCAAATATTTAACTACTGTCAACATAACTTAAATATTTAGTGCACATTTTAAGCACATGTCCAAAATGAAAACCTGCTCTCTCCTTCATGTCTTCATTTCAGTAAATAACCCTTTCCAGTTGCATCCAATTTTCAGCATATCCAACAGGCATTCTCTTAAAAACATATCCCATGTGCAGTCCAAGTGCCCCTCAGTAGATGAATGGATAAAAAAAACAAAATATGGTACATTTACATAATGGAATCCTACTTAATTATAAAAAGAAATAAAAATTTACAGTTTGTGACAGCATGGATAGACTTGGAGAATATTATGCTAAGCAGAATCAGCCAGTCAAGGAGTGACAAGTATCAAACAATGTCACTCATATGTTGAATCGAATGAACAAAAGAAAATGATGAACAACAAAGATCCAGAGACGTAGAAGCATGGAACAGACAGAGGAGTTTCGGAAGGAAGGTGGGGCTGAAGAGGTGGGGAGAGATTAACTGCGGAATTTATATGCATGTATGCATAGCCCACAGACAGACAATAGTATAGTCAAGAGGAGGGGTGGGTGCGGGGTGGAGGGGGTTGTGGGGGGGAGGAATGAGTGGGACATCTGTAATACTTTCAACAATAAAGATGAATAATAATTTAAAAAACCTGAGAACATCTGTTTTGTTACATTAGTGGTAAACAAATCTACCTTTTCAGAGTGATCTTTTTGAAAACACTGTTATAAAATAGGGTGGGTGACACAGCACAGCAGGAAAATGAAACTTCTCTCACTAATTAAGTGTAATGGAAGGTGACCACATATCCAGTTTTTTCAACCCTTAATAATACAATGCATTTGTCAGGCGATGTGGTTACATCAATAATATAAATATGCTAATTACCTGCAAAAACATATGGTTTTCTCTCATACTTGGACCAAAGTAGGAAGCAATTTCAACACAAAATGATCTATATTATAAAAACTGATAGTTTAGCAATGCACATGGAAGCAATTGATATTTTCAGGAGGAAATCACTTTCAAGTTGCTGTGTGTAGGAAAAAAATAATGTTAGTATGCTAAAGATGAGGAAGGAAATAGGAGGCATGTACTGAAAGTGAAGGTGTCACCAAAAATTAAGTATTTGAACATGCATGTAGCTTAGGAGACAAGGACTTTTGAGAGATTAATGTAAATAGTAAGTGGGACTATTAAGTGTTCCCCAAACTATTTTAGAGTTTGTGTTTTACTCTGGGAGCAATAATTTGCCACTTACAGATTAGGAAATGGAATGAAGTTATTAAGTTTGTATATATAAAACACTAGAGGCCCAGTGCATGTTTTCTTGCACTCGGAAAGGGGATTCCTCAGCCTGGCCTGCACTCTCTTGAGGTCCGGGAGCCCTTGGGGGGATGTCTGCCTGCTGGACATCTCACGGGGGGTTCTTAGTGCTGCCTGCCACAGAGGTGGGAGAGGCTCCCACCAAAGCCACTGCACTCACCAACTGTGAGCCCAGCTTCTGGCTGAGCGGCGTTCTCCCTGTGGGAGCGCAATGACTACCAGGGGGCAACTCCTGTGTTGAGCGTCTGTCCACTGGCAGTCAGTACGCATCAAAGTGCCCGTTTGTTCTGCTGTTTGGTCAATTTGCATATTAGCCTTTTATTACATAGGATTGTTCTAGCTGCCATGCACACATTAATCTTCAATCCATTTTCCCTTGGAATATTTGGCAAAAAGCATGTAATATCTTGCTAAATGACTAAAATAATATATTTATTAATCATCTCCTGTGTTTTGTCCTTGGCGCTGTAGCTATACCTTGAACAAAGCTGGCAGAGTCCAAGCTTTTGTAAGTAACTGCATTTGATGAGTTATTCTAAAAGATGTCCAACCTGCTGCTGTAAACTGGTAAATTACTTTCATAAAAATGAAACTAAAACAGAGAGAATCATCATCAGCTGATTGATCTATCTTACAGTTTGTTTTGTTTTTTAACTTAAATGTAAGAACGCAAAGTAATGCATCCCAGTTATATACCTTTGTATTGAACCCATGTTTCTGGGAATATTAAATATAAATCCACATAAAATTTTAACACAAACCAAATACCACTTATGCATCCATGTTGGGCATGCTGAACAACATCTTGTTCCAGACACACTTCAAATGTCAAACACCTCTTGAATAATAATTCATGAGACAGAATAGTGTTATGATTTGCTGTAAACATCAGGAGCTCAAAAATATCATTAGAGCACATCGGTGACTTTCAGCAAGCTAGTATTAGATGTGGTTCAGGTGAATAATTTAGTCTTTTTATACCAAATAACCAATCACGATTTATATTAGAAGTGCCTATATAGCAATGAATAAATAAAAATGATTGGAGATACATCCCTATTTTATAAACAGCTGCTTTCAATTTCAGACTGCTATAAAATAATTAAAACTATGGTAAAGACCTACAGATATGAACAAAACCACAAAGTGATATGGGACAATTATTAACTTGTATTATAAACTGTTTTTATGCTTAAAGGGAAAGCCTTAATAAGTGGAAAGAATATGGAGATTAATTAACCCTGTTAAACAATTGCTGTGTAATGATGCTGGCATGTGAAACATCTCCCATAGCCAAATTGCATTTATCACTTTTAAAAGGAGCCAGCGATTATACTCTTTGATTTATAAATTAACATTGATGGATTGGGGAAGCATAATAAATAAGATGGACTGGGAAAGAAAGGAATATATGTTAAATTTTACACTTAATTACACACATTATACTGTTTCACTTACCTTTAAAATGGTACCATTCTGTCTTGTATTCAGTATCACAGGAGAAGTGTTTATTTTGTGTGACAATTCAAGTCACTAGAATTACCTGCCTTTAATCTTCAATATACACTCCCAAAGGTACACACACTTTCTTATCAGCTGACCTGTTCTAAAAAAGACTAAATGTACCTCTCTGGGATCTGCCATCTTTTTTGTTTGTTTTTCTAAAACTTTTATTTTCATTTTGACATTGTCATTTCTGAATGCTAGTATCTAATTCAGAAAACTACTTGTCACTTTACTGGCCTAGATAACACTAATGAAATGTGAGCATTTTGAGGACACAGAATGTAGGTTATTGCTCACTGTGATGTCACTAACACCAAGGTAAAAAATGCATATTTATTGCTATTTTAATTGTATCAGTGAGATAAGCTGTATTATGATAGTAATTACTGTCCTTAAAATACTCACCAGCTATCTTTGTAACAGAGGAAAAAGGGCATGGCAAAGTATGGATTCATTCTTAAATACCCTCCCCAGAATGTCACCCACATTTGATTGGTCAGAGGAAATCAATGGCAAGTTCTGAATTCAACATAGTATAGATATATTACTTCCTTACCAAGAGGGGCCTTCCAAGCAGCAAATCAAAGTAGTTGATCAACAGTGATACAGTGTACTGCAATGATGGATAATATTATTTTTTAGAGCCTCAACTGGAAAAAAATACAAGAGTTGTGGCTTACAGATACTGTTTGGTTCTTGGTTTGCTTGATGTATCTTTTCCTATGTCTTCATTCATTTCTGTTAGTAAATTTTGTTGAGTTTGTGTGTTATAGTGGTAATATTCTCTACATATTTTATTCCATTTTTCTTAGGTGTTCAATTCCTTTTGCATTTGTAATTTAATTTTTAAAACTTTTCATTTGCTATTTGCTTTCATGTAGAAATTAAATTTAGTTTTACATATTGACATAGTGTTCAGGCACCTTGTTAAATGCATTAATTAGTTCTGATATTTTATATGTAGATCTATTATAACATTTCAACATTCAAAATTACACACAATGAAAGTAATATGTTTTTCAAATTCTTACATTCTTTATTTTCTTGTTTTACAGTAAGAGATAGAACTTTGATTGGGTGTCAAACGAAGGTGGTGATAGCACCTACTCTTAGCACACTCAAGATGAAATGGGTAGTCTTTATTATGATATATGATGTTATTAGTCACCACCTAAAAATATATTTTCTTCTTCTTTTTGACTAGAGTTTTATTTATTTTTTAAAACAAGGGTGGATTTTCTCCCCTCAATGACAGGTTCATATAAATTGTATCTTTAATTCTGCAAATATTTTAAGCAACAGCATTCCTGGAGAATCACTGTAAGCATGCTACGCTGTTCCCTTTGTACACTGCTGGATCAGTTTAGTACAAGTTAGTGAAAGTGTTTTAAGATTACATTCATAAGTGAGACTTATCTGTACTGTCCATTTGTCATATATTCTTAGGAATATTTTTGTACCCGGATATCTTAATGTCATGCAACAAATTGAAGGGTATTGTTCTTTCTCTATTCTCTGAAAGAATTTAGTCAATTTTTGTATTTTAAAAATAATATGCATTTCAAATAAATATATAGTAGAATGTGGTCATGTTAACACCAAATTCTGGAATTATTTTTTGTGTGTAAAAACTTGAAATTAAAGCTCAAACTTATTTGATAGTGTATTGTGTTGAATAGACAATAAGATATAGCCATGTCCTAGAACTGTGAATGCAATCTTTAAAAAAAATTCTTTACCGATGTAATTAAGGATCTTGAGATCATACTGGATTTTTGTGAGAGGGCTGAATCAAATGACACCTCCTCTTATAAGATAAACACAGAGGGAGGACAGATGGAGAGAAGAAGGACCCGTGCAAATGGGAGCAGAGATTGGAATCATGCAGTCTTCATCCAAGGAACATCTGCAGCAACTAGAAGGTGGAAGAGGTAAGAAAGGATTCTCCGCAAGAGTCTTATGAAGGAGTGTTGCCCTACTAACACCTTAGTGGATTCTGGAATTCAGAACAGTGAGAAAATAAATTACTGTTGTTTAAGCTACTATGTTTGTGGCAATTGTTATGGCAGCCATAATACATCAATACGAATAAATGCAGAGCTCTGTATATTTTCTATTTCATCTTATATCAGTTTCAGTGAATTTTTTTTCTATGTGATACCACATAGAGTGTAATAGTTAGCACATTTATATACACTAGCTCATTTGCTCTTCAGTTCAAATTGTTTAAATGAATACAATGAGTAATACCGTAATTCCTGCTGGAGAGTACAGGGGGTTGAAATCCAGTAAGGCTACATAACAGGACCATGGCGATCAGTCAGGCAGCAAAGTTTATGGTGGTTATGGTTCCCATGCTTTCAAATATAATACCTTTCCTACCATATTGTGTAACTGCAATATATATAATATATTTGAATCATATATGAGTGTTTATTTCAATAAATGCCAGCAGTGTGGGAGAGCACCAGGTCATCCACAAAAATCTGTTCTGCCCCCCCCCCCACCATAAATCAGCTGCTTATTTTGGATAGAAGGACAAACATTACATGGTGAAGCAGGCAAAAGTGTATGCCAAATGGGCATTTTACAGGTACTGTGGGCTGGAGATTTGCCAAGGCTTGTGGGTATGCAAAGGCTGGCAATATGCAAAGGGCTGGGAGTCTTCAATGGGCTGGTGGATTTGGTTTCTGCAACAAGGTTCTTAATCTTTCTACGTTAATAGGCAGCTTCAGGATAAGGAGGATGGACCACATTTGCAGGTGAGCTCCCACGTCCCACGTGCAACTCCCAGCCAGGTTAGAAAGTACCTTCCTTGGGAAACAGAGCATGTGCAGGGGACACTCCTGTGCTGTTCTCCAGAGCTTCAGCCCCAGTGCAGCCATCCTCCTGGCTACTGTGAGGGTTTGCAACTGAAATATTTCAATGGCTTGTAATTTTCAGGAGACAATTCTGAATGAATGGATTTTTATTGCATGAAAATATTGTATAAGAAAAATTGCTTTTTACGCAGTATTCCTCAACAACTAATTATATACATCTTACCCACCACTTTTCTCTGTAGCAGAAGTATCTGTTGCAGAGCATCAAGAACTCTCATGTACAAGATTTATTTTTCTTAATAAAATGTGTGCAGCTGCATAAAATCTTACCCTGTAGAGATTTCTGAATTAATGGCATAATAGCAGATATTAAAAGCTATGTTTATGAACCCTGAAGTCTCTCATAAAGTTGTTTGTACAGAGTTCAATATTCTTTTGTCAAAGAAGCTAATTTGGTGGAATACAGAAAAATGCCAGCAGCATCTTACCTTGTGTGTTATCTTGTTCTTACAATTTCTTATATTATAGCATATCATACTACTCTGTCACAAAATATATGTTGTGTGTGTATGTGTGTTTGTTGCAATTCAGCATTAGTACTCTCTCATCTGATCTATAAAGAGGGACTATGCTAACTGACTGACCTGCCTTCAAAGATGGCAGCACCCACAGCCAATAAGGACAGAACATGCTAATTGACTGCCCCACCCTCAAAGATGTTGGCATCCACAGCCAATAAGGTAGGAATATGATAATTGGCAGCCACACCCTCAAATATGGCAGAGACTATAGGCATAAGATGGTGGCACCCAGTGCCCTCAGCCCCCAGCTGCCCAAGGCCGGCACAAGGCACAGGCAAGCCTTGGATGGCAGCTGCCCAGCCACCCAGGGCCGCCCAAGGCTCAGGTAACCAGGGCCAGATGAGGCTTGTGCTGCCTGCAGTGGCAGTGGCAGAGGTGTGATGAGGTGTTGTCTTCCCCTGATTATCAAGTTGTCTCCCACCCCTGAGGCCTCCTGGACTGTGAGAGGGGGCAGGCCAGGTTGATGGACTCCTCTTCAGTGCATGAATTTTCATGCACCAGGCCTCTAGTATTTTTATAAGGACATAACTGAAGAGTACTTAATAAAAGGTATTGCTGTGATAGCTATCTATATGCTATGAATCCAATCAGCAGCTACAAATGAATATGAGGAATCCCTTATACAGCATTAAGTTAATCATGAAGGGTTGTATGTGAATCAATCATCTAATAATAGTTAGAAAGAGGCTAGGTTTTAAGTTCTTGCATGAGCAAGGGCTGGAAGTTGGTAGAAAGTAGTATAAAGGATATGTGGCAGCCTAGTTGGTTTGGTTCAGTGATTAAAGTGTTGGCCTATGGACTGAAAGGTCCTGGTTCTGATCTATGGCACATGCCTGATTAGCTGGCTCGATCTCCCAAAGAGGCAGCCAATCAACTATTCTCTCTCATCATTGATGTTTCTATCTCTTTCTCCCTCTACCTTCCTCTCTGAAATCAATAAAACAATTTTTAAATGTGTGGCATATTTTATCAATAAACAATGTTTCATAAAAAGAGTAATCCAAAGGTGTTTTTTTTAAATATACTTGATATCAGATTTTTAAAATGAAGTAGTTCTAATTTTTAGCCTCAAATAATGTGTTAGTAGTTTAAGTTTGGTGTGCTGTTAAATATATGTAGTAATATAGCAAAGCATAAACAATATGCAGAAGAAAGTTCAACAGAAAAAAAAAGATGTCAAAGGATCAAAATCAGTAATGAATCTGGGTCTAATACTGTACATGTGCTGGATCTTCATAGAGTGCATAATAAATCACATACTTTAGTTAAAAGGAATACATAAACACTTGAAAATAAAAAGAGAAATTATGTTGAAAAGTTTCCATACAAAGGTTCATAGAATTGATACTTGAAACCTATATAATTTTATTAACCAACATAACCCAAATACATTTAATTTAAAACAATTAAAGATAATTTATAAGCTAATAATATTGATAAACTGCATATAATAGATAACATAGGAACAAATCTTATTTATATTTGGAATTCTTAGAGAGTAAAAATGCTTTCAGAACTCATGGGAAACATGTGATACATACTTCTCTGACAGGAGACTTTCTATATAGAGCACAAGTAAAAATAAATTCTTATTCATTCTCTTTATAGCAATCAGTTCCTTATGAATTAAAGCAAAGTGTGTTAGAACCTTTTTAACAGTTAATGAAAATGAAGAAACATATCTACTGACATTTGATAAACAACATTCAAAAACAGATATAATTATGCATATGCATATAAACATACTTATGATGCTTTAAAAAAGAAATAATATTCCCTACAAAACTACCAAAACAAAATCAGCCCTAGCTTGTATGACTCAGAGGATAGAGCATTAGCCCATGGACTGAAGGATCCAATTTTAAATTCTGTTCAAGGGCACGTACCTCTGTTGCAGGCTAGATACTTAGTTGTGGTGCATGCGGGAGACAACAAATAGATGTGTCTCTCTCACATTGATGTTTCTTTCTATCTCTCCCCCTTCCTTCCACTCTCTCTAAAAATCAATTGAAAAATATTGTTGGGTCCTAGCTGGTTTGGCTCAGTGGATAGAGTGTCTGCCTGCAGACTGAAAGGTCCCAGGTTTGATTCCAGCCAAGAGCACCTGCCTGGGTTGCAGGCTCAATCCCCAGTACAGTAGGCAGCTGATCAATGATTCTCTCTCATCATTGATGTTTCTATTTCTTTTTCCCTTTCCCTTTCTCTCTGAAATCAATAAAAATGTATTTTAAAAATAAATCAACTTCTTATTTATTTAAAAAAATAAAAAAATAACATCAGATGAGGATTAACATAAAAAAAAGAGTCACATCAGATTGGGAGAAATTTGTGATGCACACAATTGACAAAAGTATCTAGATATTTAAGGCGGAAAATAAATCAGCAAAATGCCATAAACCATACATATAATTAACATCTAAAAAAATTACAAAGCAACTCCTTAAAGATAAATACATGTATTGTAAGATAAAAAATGCATAATCTGAGTTCTAATAAAGGAATTGAAGAAATATATCCCCTTCAAAATCACAAAAACAAAATACGTACCAAGGAATGAAGTTAACATAAAAACTTTTCAAAGCATGTTGCTGTTTCTTGGATTTATGTTTTATTATGAATAACACTGAGCAATGAAACCCAATAGATTGGCAAAAAAATAGAGATTCCAGAATAGAGATTTCAATAACATTAATAGTGTGAAGAAATATAGATTGTTCTAACACGGTGTTCTGCAAACCACAGCTCACAAGCTACTTGTGGCTCGCAAGCCGTGGTTTGCTGCTCTCTTGACTAATGAGTTTGCCGACCACTGTTCTAGCACATTGGACATCAATTTGATAATCTTACCTAATAATAGACAAACATGTAAATTGATCATACCTCCACTACACCCACAGCCAATCAGAGTGAATATGTAAATTAGAAGGCCAAAGATGGCTGCCGCCCAGCTGTCCAGGTGCAGAATGGCCAGGCAGGCCAGGATGCCTGCTGTGAGAGGGAGGACAGGGAGCGAAGGGACCTATAGGAGTGGAGTGCCACAGTGAAGACAAGACTGTAGACTCCGGAGTCTGCAGGGAAGAGGAAGATGGCAGACTTTGGCCAAAGCAAAGGCCTGGAGCCCGGGTGCCAGAAAAAAACTGGTGCTGGAACCTAAGGGATGGAAGGCCTATTACATGGATCTCTTTGTGCAATGTGCCTCTAGTATATGATAAAACTGAAATTACTGTTCTACAGGTAAAAGTGTTTTTTTAGGTATCACCTTTAAAATAATACTTAAACTATTTCTGATTAAAAAAAAATCTTTAAAAATATTAGAGGGAACATTTTCTGTAAGATCCAACTAGATAATAAAAGCATCAGGAATATTTATGTTAATTATATGCTTATTCTATGACCCAGCATTTCAACTCCTAAGTATGTTCTTTAAAAAAATTCATTCACATATGCTTTAGGTAATATGTAAAACATGCTCACAACATCTCTGATCTTAATATAAATATTTTAGAATCATTTCAATGCCTTTTTAAAAGAGTTTGAACTTATGTATTTTGGTATATTTTTAATGGAATATTATACATAAGCAAAAGTGGATAAACTACAGCCACATACAACAACAGAAATGATTGTTTTAAGCTATAATGATAAAATGGGAAAAGTAGGCTCTTAAAATTATTAGTGTGATATCATTTCTACAAAGCTCAGATAAAAGCATATATCAACAGCACATTCATTTATATGTAATAAATATATTTTATGAAGTCAAAATAATGATACAAACAGAATTCAGGTTAGCGGTGACCTCTGGTGGGGGAAAGACAAGCCGGAGAGGATGAAGAGCATCCAAGTGGATACAAGTTGGTGATATGGTTCTAGTTATTGGATTGGATGATGGTTTTTCATGTGTTTTTGATAATATTGGGCTTTATGACTTGCATATTGCATGTATTATTCTTCACTTACCAACTATTGCATTTAATAGGCTATAGACATATACATTTCTGAAGAAATAGTATGGGGAAGGTTAACATAAAAATGTTTCAAAGGATGTTGCTGTTTCTTAAATTTATATTTTATTCTAAATAATTTTAAAAAATAACAAAATAATACATTTGAAGTTTATTCAAATACAATATATTTTGGAGTAATAGTAGCACTGAGATTAGTAAGTAATATTAAATTTGAATGGCTATTAATATATAATATATTAGACTTATTCTGTATAATTTCAGAGGGACTGATAATATTGAATGAGATGAGATTTCAGAGGGTAAGTGAAGGTATTTTTGCCTCACAAACAGCAGATTAGACTTTTAAGCAATTAGAACTGCCCAAGAAAATAAGAGCCTTCTTAACAGATGTGACAATGTGTCACAAATATTTTATTTTTTAATATATTTTTATTGATTTAAGAGAGGAAGAGAGAGAGAGGAAGAGATAGAAACATCCTATTTAATGAAAGAGTGATATGCAAATTAACCGTACCTCCACTGCACCCACAAGCTGTGCCCACAAGCCAATCAGGAATGAGTATGCAAATTAACTCACCCAAGATGGCTACAGCTACAGAGAGAGCAGGAGGAAGGCTTGGGTTGCCCCAGAGATGGAGGAAGCCAAGCTTTCCATATACCCTAGTTGGCCCAGGCCTCAGTTTAAGGCTACAAAGTTTCAATTATAGAAGATAAATAAATTCCAATAGAAATGGCTGCCCCCATTGAGCAAACAGAAGGCTTAGCTCTTCTCTAGGCTACAAAGTTTCAGTTGTAGAAGATAAATAAATCCCAGATACCAGGGCCTCTGCTTGGGTCACCACCAGGAATGGATGGCCTTCAAACCTTCACAGGCTTCTCATCTAGGCCGCCCCATGCCCCAAGGGAACCCCCACCCTGATCTGGGACACCTTTCAGGGCAAACCAGCTGCGCCCCACCCTTGCACCAGGACTCTATCCTATCTAGTAGTAGAGTAATAGGCAAATTGACCATCACTCCAACACACAGGATGACTGCCCCCATGTGGTCAAAAGATTCTGTCCCCATTTGGACACATAATGGCCACCACAAAATGGCCAGCAGGGGAGGGCAGTTGGGGGTGATCAAGACTACAGGGGAGAGCAGTTATGTGTTACCAGGCCAGCAGAGGAGGAAAGTTGGGGGTGACAGGGCCTACAGAGAAGGACAGTTGAGGTGGGGGGGACCCAGGCCTACAAGGGATAGCAATTAGGGGTGACCAGGACTGCAGAAGAGAGCAGTTAAGGGTGATGAGGCCTGCAGAGGAGAGCAGTTAGAGGCACACAGGCTGGCAGAGGAGCAGCTAGGCATCAATCAGGCTGGCAGGGAAGTGGTTAGGTGTTTACGGGTAATCAGGAAGGCAGGCAGGTGAGCACTTCGGAACCAGTAGTAGTCCTGGATTGTGAGAAGGATGTCTGACTGCCCATTTAGGCCTGCTCCTAGTGGGATCAGGCCTAAACACACAGTCAGACATCCCTTGAGGGGTCCCAGACTGGAGAGGGTGCAGGCTGTGCTGAAGGACACTCTTCTCCCCTGTGCACAAATTTTGTGCACTGAGCCACTAATCAATAATGAAAGAGAATCATTGACCAGCTGCCTCTTGCATGCCCCATACTGGAGATCAAGCCCACAACCCAGGCATGTGCCCTGTCCAGAAATCGAACAGTGACCTCCTGATTCACAGGTCAATGCTAAACCACTAAGGCATGTTGGCCAAGCAATGTGCCACAAAATATTTAAAAATAATTTTAGATAATCTTATGCCTATTCATTTATTTTTGCAGACAGATTGCTGAAATATATTTATTTCCTATAGTTTAGTAATAAAAACCTTGTACTCTGAAATTAATTGTCTCAGTTTAAATGTAAGCTTTAATCTTTCCTCATTTAACATTTTGATACTAATTTCTTCATCTTCAAAATAATACTATTTTTGTTAGTATATTTATTATACCTATGCTAAAGATTGGTTTTTAGCAGTTAGTAAAATTATCCATGTAATGAGATTTTCACAAGGATTGCTAAATAAAGTTTGAATTCAACCATTATTATTACTGTTATTTTAATTTTCAAATATATTCTAAGTTTGTGCTAGCACTGGTGATATAGATCTTACCCTCACTATAATACTTATTTTTATCTTCCAGAATAAACACAGAAATTAATAAACAATTGAAGGATGTGATAAGTGCTAGAATAGAGAATTACAGGATACTTTAGGAACATATACAATGTAGACAAAATCTTGATCTGAGAAAGCTTTATGTCTAATTTGACACTTGAAAGATGAACAAAAATTCATGGAAAAAAGATAGGTGAACTCTTTCACAGAGAGGGTACAATAAATAAAAAGGCCATATGATGAAAGACCACATAATAGTGAAAAAAACTGAAAAAGTTTAGCATTTTAGGAACATATAGAGTAAGGAAGAAAATAGCCAGAGATGAGGCTAAAAGGAAATCAGTCAGAGGCTACAACAAGAGAGATAGAGATAGCAGAAGACTTTTAGTATTCTGAATTAATCACAAGATCAATTAAACAACATCCAAACTGTTTACTAGACTGTTGAATATGATCAGTTTTATATTATAAAGATGATTTGGATTTTGAATTGAGATTGGATTTGTAAAAACAAGTCTTCAGGCCAGGAGACTAGTTAAAAGGTGATAAAGAAAAGTAGCTGTTTTTGAGAGAGAAAAGGAAGGAAGAGTAAAAAAGACTTGTGATTGACCTTGAGGGTGTAACAGAAGATGAAATTAAGGAAGGTGCCTGAAATTTTGACTGGGATAATGTATAAGTTTAGGATTATCACTTTTTAAAATAAAATAGTTTGTTAGTATATTTATTATTTTACACTAATAAAGTCCAAATCAACCCATAGTTATTCTGTATGTACAAACCAGAATCCTGATTTACAGAAACTTTGAGATAATAATTGCCTGTTAGTTTAAAGTAAATTTGGGCTAATATGTTACATAGTAGAAATAAATCATAGAGACACAGATGATAAAATATTGGTAAAAGCGAAGTCCATAAATAGCAGCTAAATAATAAATTAAATAATATAAATATATTTATTTTAAGGGAATACACTTGAATCTTCAGAATGACAGGGCCTACAAAGGAGGAAGGGGGAAAGACACATCTAGTCACACATTAGCATATTCCTCCTTATTGGCTGTGGGCACCATTATCTTTGTGACAGCATGAGGGTCAATTGGCATATTCTCTATTTATTAAAAAGGATTGGCAATCAATAAGTTTAAGAAAAAGTTCAATTCTTTAAAAAAATTAAATGTCCAAAACCGGTTTGGCTCAGTGGATAGAGTGTCAGCCTGCGGACTGAAAGGTCCCAGGTTCGATTCCAGTCAAGGGCATGTACCTTGGTTGTGGGCACCTCTCCAGTAGGGGGCGTGCAGGAGGCAGCTGATCGATGTCTCTCTCATCGATGTTTCTAGCTCTCTATCCCTCTCTCTTCCTTTCTGTAAAAAAATCAATAAAAAATACTTTTTAAAAAGTTTAAAAAAATTAAAAAAAATTAAATGTAATGTTCAAATCATGAAAATTTTTGCATTTTATCAATATGCTGATAAGCCTACAATATCTTGCCTCTCTTACCTCACCTAGTATAAATTTTGGAATTCAGTTTTTATTTATGGATTAACTCCATAAAACAACAGAAAAAAATCCAGAAATATCCAGCCTCTGCAGAATATCCATGAACTATTTTTTATTGCAGATGTTTTGATGATAGTCTATAACTAAGACTTCAGTGTACTGGCTTCATAGTGCCCAAGGCTGATACATGTCTGTTTATGTGCAAACTTGTGGGATGTCAGGTATTTTCCATATATTAGCTTAAATGTGTGTTGTTTTTGAAGACTTGGCTCCCTCTGGGGCTCATCTTCCTATCGTTCGGTTGCAGTGGTAGCAAAGCTGTGGGAAGTCTCCTGTATGACAAAGCTCAACAGGCAGTGAAGAAAAACAGTAAGTTAATGAAATGAAAACCAACCAAGGAAAAAGAGCTCATCTCGAATGACTTGAGGATATTTAAGGCTTACAGTATAAGTTTCCCAATGGATATCTTCTCAGTCACAGCAGTTCATTTGTAACCCCTTTATTTATTTTTTTAACATATTTTATTGATATTTTACAGAGAGGAAAGGAGAGGGATAGTTAGAAACAGTGATGAGAGAGAAACATTGATCAGCCGCCTCCTGCACACCCACTACTGGGGATGTGCCCGCAACCAGGATACGTGTCCTTGACCGGAATTGAACCTGGGACCTTTCAGTCTGCAGCCTGATGCTCTATCCACTGAGCCAAACTGGTTTCGGCCATATGTAACCCCTTTAACCTGTTAGTTCAAGAAATAAAAATGTGTCTATACCTGATCTATGTATAGTTAGCCAGCAATCACATGGCATTCTTGGTGCATTTAAATAAAGCAAACTGCCTTAACTTGCTATTGTTATTGCAAAAAATTACCATGAACATACTATGTTAGAAAACCAACAAATTTCTTACCTTATAGTTCTGTGATCTGATGTTCAAAATTAACTTAATTGGACTAAGGTCAATATGTTGGTAGAATTGGTTCTGGCTGCACGCTCTAGATAAGAATGTCTCCTATCTTTTTCACTTCAAGAAGCCATCAGAAGCCAATTTCTAAATGCACACAGAGGCCACATCCCTTGACCTATGACCCTTTCCTTGCATCACTCCAACTTCTTGCTTTAGCCATTCCATTCCCTACCACTCTGATCTCCTGCCTCTCTTAATTGAGGAACCTCATAATTATACAAGCCTACACAGGTAGTACAAGATGATTGTTCCATCTCAAGGTTTTTAACGTAATATACCAAAGGTTCCATGAATACCCTTGAGGAAGATATTTTTCGGACTACCAAGTGCATAATTATGAATTATTTTACTGCTCTTATTTAAACTTTTAAAAAGCTTGTAATATAATTTGTAGCTAAGAGCATGAACTTAAAGAATTCAGATATGGTTTTGGTGAATATATTTATTGGTATAATAATTTCAATTACAATTTTAAAAATATAGGCATATATTATGACCCAGCAGTTTAACTCCCAGTTGCATATTCTATTATAGCTCTAGAAAAATGTGCACCAAGAGAAATTCACATTTCTCATAGCATAACAGTGAAACAACTTAAACAAACTAAAAGCCTTTTAACTATGATAGACAAATTGTAGTAAACTCACAAGATGAAATAATGTCAACTCTGAGAATGAATAAACTATTACTGCACTAGGCAACATGGACTAATCTTAGAAATATTGTATAAACCAAAAAAAGGGGGAGTAAAGATGATTATTTCTGAAAAGAGCAAAAGCAGACAATACTAAGCATTATTTTTTTTGTTAGACATTCATAAAAATGTGGTAAGCTATTTTAAAAATACAGGAATAAAAAAAAATAAGGTTATTTGTGGAATAGGCAATGTTGTTAGGTGTCAGGAGTATTATAAAAGAGGAGCAAGGCATTTTCTTCAGTGATATGAGCAATTTAGGTGAGTGTTTAACAAATATATATGTATGTTACCCACAGCCACTAGCTACCTCGAGCCATTTAAAATCAGTGTCTTGGTAGCATATTTAAGTGTTTAATAGCTACATGAAGCTAGGGGTCATTCTATTGGACCAAACTGATATAGAACATTGGCATAAATGCAGAAAGTTACATTAGACAACACCGTGTGGTGTGCAGCTTATGTGTCTATTAAATATATTTTTCTACATCATGTATGATATAAATCTTTTAAAATTAACTATTCTTTAGCATAGTAATCCATTTATTTGCATCTACTTTGAAGAGATACTCTGAAATACAGACATTTCTGCACAAACTTGATAATTGCATCATTATTTACATAAAAATAAAAACCTAAATATCTAATCATAGGAAAAATGTAAGGCAATTATGGAACCTCAAAATACCATAATTTGGCCCAGCCAGTGTGACTAAATGGTTGAGCATCTATCTATGAACCAGGAGGTCATGGTTCAATTCCCATTTAGGACATATGCCCAGGTTTTAGGTTGGACCTCCAGTAGGATGTATCATTGATGTTTCTATCTTCCTCTCTGAAACCAATAAAAATATATATATTTTTTTAATCATAATTTGTAGTAAAAAAAGAAAGCTATTTTAATGACTTGAGAAAACCTCTGAAATAAATCCTGGATACAGAAAATAAGGATACAAAAAAAAGATGATTTGTTATATTCTCAACTATGAAAAACAATATAAAAAGCAAGTTGGGAGAAAAAAACAGCAACACAAATTATATTAATAACATGAAAACAAACAACATTATATTGCTATGGATGTTTCAATTGCTTTATATAAATTCAACGCTGTAGTTCTCACAAGAACACAATTTCATAGTTACCATTTTTATCTCCCTCTTACAGTTAATGAAGATGAGGAATAGATGAATTATAAAACTTGCCTGAGGTTACAGAGTTGACAAGTGTTAGAGCTGGAATAAAAATTCAGTAATTTTGGCAATTAACCTCAAAATGTGCTGCTATTTTGTAGTGTGTGTGTGTTTAAATTTTGCTTTTAGTTGTGTGTGTGTGTGTGTGTGCATTGATGTGCATGCGAGTGCAACAGGTGGGTGCAGGTAGTTCATGCTGTCTACACAATTAACTCAAGAGGAAAAATATATAAGATTATGTAACAGTTCTCATTTTGATTATTATTTTGGTTGTATCCAATTTTTTACTATTATAAGGAGCACTGTTATGAAAACTCATATACATGATTTGGAGGCCACACGTTTGCATTTTGTTTAGTGTAATCCTGGAGTAAAATTCCAAGTTTGTAGGGTCTGCATTATGTCCAGCTTTAATAGACAGTGACAGATGCAGGTGCCACCGGAATAATGGTTAAAATCCTACCCACAGTTAATGATATTTGCAGTTGCTCCGCATTTCACTAAAAATTGGTATTGCTCTGTTTAATTTGTATTTCCCTGCATCCAATAAAATTGAGCATCTTTTCATATTTATTGGTCATTTGGATATTCTTGTTTAAGAATTGCCTGAATAGACTTTTGCTTTTTCAATTAGGGTTTCATTGTTTTCAATATGCATTGGTAGCTGTTCTACATGCATATATGCTGGATATATGTTCTTCATTGTAAATATTTCTTTCTTTTCCACTTCCAGTGTGGCTTAGAGAGCGGTCCAGTTCCTAAGTAGGGGCGGCTGGGGATTGAGAAAAATGAAAGAAAGAGACCAGACACAGAGAGAGAAGGGAAAACACTAGGACCCCAGGGGACTGCTGCCCTCTTCTGATGGAGAGACAGTGACCCAGAGCGATACAGCCTGTTTATTTTATACCCCCAAATACCAGGAAGCTTTCCTATTCCTTCCCGGTGCTTGGCTGTGTATACATAATAAAACCTACCCCCTGGCACCTGGGCTGGAATGAAGGTGAAGCTGATAACTCTTCTGCCTTTTGGCAGAATGTATTTCCAGGGTGTGGTTTTGCCAACCGTCCCGGATTCAGTGGACAATTTAAAGAAATACCCCTGTGCCTTCCCAGGCGCTCGATACATTTCATCATTTAAATTAGTACCTGTGTCTTCTACTTTATAGCTTGCCTTTTTTTTCTCTCTCTCTGTGTTATCTTTTGATAAACGAAAGTTCTTACTAAAATATAGTCTAAGTCATAATTTTTAAAAGAAACCTTTGTCTCCTTCATGGTCAACAATTTATCTTCATATATTTTTTTTCCCAAAGAGTTTTCTTGTTTCTTCTTCACATTTAGATTTGAAATTATTCTGGAAAAAAAAACCACACTTTCCCCCCCCCCCTTCATAATGCAAGACCTATGGACAGCAAATACTCTCAGCTATCATTTATTTGAAAATATCATCTTTTCTCATTCATTGTGAAAGGATATTTTTACTGGCCCTCAGCTCCTAGGATGGCAGTTATATTCTTTCATGATTTAATTGATTCTTTCATCAATTTAATGATGCAGTCCATGTTTTCCTGGTTTTGTGTTTTGGGAAAATAAACCATTTCTTACTCGTTTAATTTTTGTACCCGAAGTATGTTTTTCCCCTAGCTATTTCTAAGATTTCTATTTTGCCCCTGTTGTTCAGGAGTTTGACCAGGATATACATAGATATGGCTTAACTTATATTTATTCTTTATGGGATTTACTGAACTTCCTAAATGTGTGCTTTGGGGTCTGTTTTATGTTTTGAAACATCTCAGACCTGACAACTTCAAATATTACTCTTACCCTTATCTCCTTTAGTTTTCTGAAAGTCCCATTACACAGCAGTTGCATTTTAATGTGGCCCGATTTCTTCTTTTTATGCTTGCTTTGTTACTTTCCTACCTATTTTTCTGCTACATTTAGATATTTTCTATTGATGCGAATTCCAGGTTACTAAATCTGTATGTTATAGTGTCTAATCTGCATAATGAACTTAAATATGTTTCTCCTTTAAGCAAGTAATTGTTGCCCCCACATGTCCAGAGACAGCTAGTACCATCAGCACCTACAGGCCTCACCCCGCTGCAAAGAGCTGCCCTGCCACAGAGAACACCTTTCCTGGGCAGCCTGTGACCAGTGCCCGAGGAGAGGGTTATGTGCCCCGGATGAAACTATTGTGCTCCAGGCTTCCCCATTGATTTGAACACTTTTCGAGGCCCGCCTGGCAAATCGCTTTGGTACCATTGTCAGTCCTGCTTCCCCTCCATTCCACATGTGTGGATGCCTCATACATACTCCTTGTACAAATCGCTCTGAGCAGCTTATTTATACAAAATCAATCTATGAGCAGTTATATTTGGTGTTCAGAAAAAGCATATTATAGTGATGGTTTGGGGGTGGATTATTTACTGCCAACCTGGCAATAGGGATTACATCATCATCAGTAGATGGAACCCAGGAAACCCCTGGAATAATAAAGCATTCCAATGGTTAAAGACCATGAGTGGTAAATCATAATAGCATACACTCTAGTAGAAAATGCACGAGAAGGAGAATCATTGGCTGTTTGAGAAGTAAAAGGTGAATAATACTTATGCATACAATGATGTTCAAATTGATATTACTAGATATTAATAATACCCTGCAAAAGAGCATGCATAATAGTAGACAATTAACAGTCTATGGAAAGCCAAGTGAAGAAGCCAGAAGGCTTTTCCACTAGGTTAGAAAGAGATTTTCTCTCCAGCAATAGGAGATCAGAGCTAAGCACCAGTCCCAGGATTTACTACAGGAGTGGCATTACACAGCAGGTCAAAACATGCAACCAAAGGGATCTCCCTCTTTGGGCCAGTTTCTTTAGGGGTAAAAAATGTGACTCTGATATTTGGAATGGAACATCTGGCTAATTTTAGTAAATATCTTAACCCATCCACATCTCTTTTAACCCTTTGACCCTAGTAAAATGGCCCATTTCTTCCTATTAAAAGCTAGCACGGCCCAAATCGGTTTGGCTCAGTGGACAGAGCGTTGGCCTGCGGACTGGAAGGTCCCAGGTTCGATTCCGGCAAGGGCATGTATCCTGGTTGCGGCCACGTCCCCAGTAGGGGGCGTGCAGGAGGTGGCTGATCGATGTCTCTCTCTCTCATTGATGTTTCTAACTCTCTATCCCTCTCTCTTCCTCTCTGTAAAAAAATCAATAAAATATATTAAGAAAAAAAAAAGCTATCACGCCCAATGTTCTTGAAGACAGTCCAGAGGCCTCTGACACGTACGGCAGCATGTACACTACTTCTCTCAGGATGTACCCATCACTCCCCTCCTAGACACAAATCTATAACTGTAGTTAATTAACAGCACAGCCCACCCAAGATCATCCAGAACTTGATAAGGGAGGAAAATAGAGAATCCTCAAAAGAGCGGGGGAATTGACCAGAGTATATTCTCTAACGACCTGAGATACTCTATGTATGAATAGCTTCTGAATATTTTTGAACAAGGGGATAGAACATAAGTTTGGATAAGAGGAAGCTTATTGATTTTGGGAGAGTAAATTGAAATACATTTCAGCACCATGATGAGAGCTCAGATGATGGTTGAACTAGACACTGAAATGACTCCTAGGAATGTTTGAAGAGAAATAAGTCTGTTGAGCACAGGCAACATGCCGGAATTACTATGGCACACAGCGGAGGAAGAGATTAAAAAAGGCTCCAGGACATGGTCATGCTAGAGTATGTATATCATGCAGGGCCCACATTATCTTTCAGGATAAGAGTCAAGATTCACCAATACCATAAAGAATGTGCTGGTAAGATACCATGGACATTGACTGAAACAGTAATGAACAGCTGTTTTGGGTCAAAACTGAAGGTAAGAGAAGTTGTTGCGTGACTACACTTACTACTAACAGTAAAGGACCTTGAAACACAGAAAACAGGTGGCGGTACTCAAATGCCAGAACCAAGTGTACACAATAGTCACATGTCACGGGGTCAAATGGCACCCTAGCAAAACGGACCCACAGAGATGATGTCCCAGAGGCCAGCCAACAAGAGTACTACTTGGTTTTTGCCATCAGAAGAAACAAGGATACATGACCAGAGATGAAGGACAATTGTGCCAGTTAAAAATCACACCCTGGGCCCAGATTTCAGGGGGGAGCCAGTCTTCAGACCAGAAGCCCTTGGACATCAGAAGAGGTTGGGGTTTCCAGCAAGCTTGCTGGGTGGCTTTTTACATGACTGTATGCAGTGATCAAAATTCACAGAACTGTGTACTTGAAAAGGGTGCATTTTACTGTGTATAAAATATATTATAACGAAACGTTATTCCCTACCCCATTAGAGCATCCTTTTAAAAATTCTCAGTGGCTACTCATTACTTTTGATTTACTCATTTGCATTCTTTGCACTCTGCTTTCCCGCTTTTAATTAATCTTGTCACATTCTTCATCTGTGCTCATGGTTCCTGTCACCTTGGCCCGTCAAAGGGCCTGGCCTTTACCTCAGGGTTTATGTATTGCTGATTAACTCCTAAAGGCCTATAACATAGCAATTTAAGCATCACATACTTTAAACTAGTCTTTCCTAAACTCGAAAATCTGAATAAATTTCTTTGTTATAAGGTTTCAGTGAATCATACATATTTCATACAGAGCATTTACTTTACATATACTAAATTATTCACAAGTATGATTGCATTTATTGATGTACAGTGGTACCTCAGATACGAGTTTCATTTGTTCCGTAACCTTGAGGGGTGGGAAACTATGAGACGCTCGAGTCTCGGTAAACTGGCGGGTCGTGTGCAGCCGGCCGATCTGCATGATTACTCGTATCTCAAATGTTGCTCATATTTCAAAGCAAAAATCGCTCGCTCGACGGCTCGTATCTCAAAAATCTCGTATGTTAGGGCACTCGTATCTCGAGGTACCACTGTATTGATGCTTTTTATTCCAAGGTAATCTATAAAATTATTTAGTGCAGGAGTTCATTTGCTTCTGTATACCAGTGGTCGGCAAACTCATTAGTTAATAGAGCAGCAAACCTCGGCTCCATGTGTTGAATAAATATGGCTCAAATTTCATAAAAAAATATAGATTTTCATCTGATGATGTTCTATTTTTCATTTTTAAAAGGTATTGAGAATTATTTATTCTTTTATATATGTTCCTATGAATATTTTAATGGTATCAAATTTACAGGGTACACCTATATCTTGCCATGTTAATCCATCAGTAAAAATGGATTTTTAAAGAAAATGGATCTGCAATAACTACAAATTCTCTGCTTGCACCTAATCCACAAGAATCCTAGGGGCAAATGAAATATTAAGTTGGCATCCAATCTAACTTGAGTCTTAAAGCACAATCTAATATAAAGTAAGTAATTGCAATTTGAACTATTCATAAAATCCAACCATTTTAAATGTAGAATAATTATCATTTTTAAATCTTTATGGAATTAGCCATAGCTAACCTAGGTATAGTTTAGGGAAAAAATTAGATGGCTTAGATAAACATAAAACACTAAACAACAATTTCTGAAAACATTCACCATTTTTCATGTTTTTAGATCCTTCATTTGGTTTAGCAGATTTCATCTTCTATATTTCTCAGAGTACAAAATCTAGATGGTTCAAACTGTTATTTGCTACATACCATGAATTTTTAAATGTTTATTGTTATCTTTATACCGCAAATGTGGGTGTGTTTATATTTTGACAAATAAAATGTTCATATTTTGTTGTTATATAAATCTTAAGAAATTCTTATCAAGTAAAGAAGGAAATTGATAAAAGGCAAAATGAAAATATACATCACAGTGACCTAATGATTGATTACAAAATTTAAGTGTAGCAATCTGGCTTTAATTTACTGTATTGTTCATGAGTATTTAATCACACACAGACTACAAATGTGTGTGATACAAAATTTATGTTCAAAGTGGTGAGATGAAACAAGCTTCCTTTTAGAATTTTAAATTATTTTCATGGTGGTTATCATATAAATAAAGTTTTATATGTGATATATATATGCCTGGAGGGAAATAAAGACAATATATAACTAATAATTCATGTCATTATCCACTGGTTACCATCTTACTCTCTGATTTCCTGTGCTCACAGTTGATAGATATATAAATTCTAGATGTAGACTTAGAAGGAATAAATATTTAAGTTAGATGTTGAGCAGATGACTAAGGAAATAACCAGGCATGTCTTTCACATACCAAAACCTCTATTCAATGTTTATTTAGAAAGAAAATTAAAGTATAGGGTAATATGTTTCTCAAGCACACATGGACCTCTGGATCAATAGTCAACATATTAAGTCTTTTTTTCTCTCATGAGTATTATTCAACACATTTCAAATTGTTGCCTTGAATTGTTATATTCAATTGTTTGTTATAAAGTAATAAATTTAAATTAGTGGAGGTCATTACTTTCTTATAATAAGACTAGAGGCCCAGTGCATGAAATTCATGCACAGGGGTGGTGAGGAGAGGGGTGTCCCTCAGCCCAGCCTGCACCCTCTCTAATCTGGGACCACTTGAGAGATGTTTGACTGCCCATTTAGGTCTAATCCCAGTGGAATTGGCCTAAATGGGCATCTGGACATTCTTTTTACAATATAGGACTGCTGGCTCCCAATCGCTCACGAGCCTCTGCCTGATTGCCTCTTGCGGCTTCTGCCAGCCAGCCTGATTGATGCCTAACTGCTCCCCTTCCGGCCTGCTTGCCCCTAACTGCCCTCCCCTGCTGGCCTGGTCACCCTTAACTGCCTCCCCTGCAAGTTGGGTCACCCCTAACTGTCCTCCTCTGCAGGTCTGGTTGCCCCCAACTGCCTTCCGCTGTTGTTCTGGTCACCCTTAACTGCCTGGCCCTGCAGGCCTGCTCCCTCCCTAGCTGCCTTCCCCTGCTGGTCTGGTCATCCTAACTGCCCTCTCCTGCAATTCAGGTTGCCCTTAACTGTCCTTCCCTGCAGACCTGGTTACTCCCAACTGCCCTCCCCTGCTGGTCTGCCTCCTCCAACTGCCCTCCTCTGCTGGCCCAGTCCCTCTCAACTGCCCTCCCTGCAGGCCTGATCACCCACAACTGCCCTCCCCTGAAGGGCTGGTCCTCCCCAACCACCCTTTCCTGCAGTTTTGTTCCCCCCAACCACCCCTCCTGCTGCCCTGGTCTCCTCCAACTGCCCTCTCCTGATGCCCTTAACTGCTCTCTCTGTTTGCCTGATTGCCCACAACTGCCCACCCCTGTAGTCCTGGTCCCTGCAACTGTCCTCCCCTGCAGGCCTGGTCCCCCCAACTGCCCTCCTCTGCTGGCCTGGTTTCACCCAACTACCCTCCACTGCCAGCCTAGTCACCACAACTGCCCACAACTGCCCTCCCCTGCCAGCCATCTTGTGGTGACCATCTTGTGTCCACATGGGGGCAGCCATCTTTGACCACATGGGAGTGGCCATCTTGTATCTTGGAGTGAGAGTCAATTTGCATATTACTCTTTTATTAGATAGGATATCCGAGTAACTGAGTTTTCATTCCAACATTACTACCAGAGTATGTTGCACAGTATTCAAATCTTTTTAAGAAGGCTAACTTGCAAACTCCCATCTACATCCACAATCTCAAAGAACTAGATTTTAACTTCATTATTAAAGGAAACTTTCCTGGTTCTCACTTTATATTCCAAATGTCTTGCACAGTAGCTAGCATAATATAGGTTTAATAATTACTTGTTATATTAATCAGTAAAAATGACAGAGTAGCAATTGGCATAACCAAGAGTGTGACTGGATGAGAAACTTAATAACTAAAAAACAAAAGCTGCATTGAAAAGTAACACAAGTTATGGAAGGATTATGAAAATTTTTAGCAAATCCATGACTTAAAATCCTTTTGGCAAATCATAAGTTTTGAGCAAAAGGTGTGAAAGAAAAAGTTATCTCACGTTAATCATCCCCAAACAAGGAAAATATTCTGAATTATTTCTTGAATCTAAGATAAATATTCTAGCAATTTGATTTGATAATTAAAGGAAAAATAAAAACAAAAATGTAGAAATTTGGAAAAATTTAGGTTACAGTGTCTTGGATTAAAGTATCACTCATAATTATTCTATCTATCCATCTGCCATCTTTCCAAACCTGTCCAGGTAGTCAACACATATAACATAAATGAAGAAGAAAACAAAATTATATGATGCTTGTCTATGGGAGATGAAATTAGTTATTATTTATTTCATTATAGTATTGACTGTTTTCAAGATGTATAAAATTAAAGTGTTATTGCTTTAGAAACATAAGAAGTGCTCATGGTTTTCTCACATAAAATAAATCAATGACAGCATCTAAAATAATCAGATTTTTATAATATAGAAAAAAGTAGGCATATGCTGCAGGGATAAACAACCCCAGGAAGAGTTGACAAAAGAAGAATCAAAATCCCACAAAATTTGACTAAACAGTCACATTTCATCTTGTTATCATAAATGAATCAGCAGTGACATATTCTTTTCTAAGCTAAGAACATAAATATTTTCCAAGGTAGGCAGCCTGCATGCAAAAGGAAATTGTGATATGAACACCAGAATTCGTCATAGCTCACAGGCAAAGTTTGATATGGGAAGATAAATTAGAAATATATCATACTGAAACCGGTTTGGCTCAGTGGATAGAGGGTCAGCCTGCAGACTGAAAGGTCCAGGGTTAGATTCCAATCAAGGGCTTGGTTGTGGGCACATCCCCAGTGTGGGGTGTGCAGGAGGCAGCTGGTTGATGTATCTTTCTCATTGATGTTTTTAACTCTTTATCCCTATTCTCTCCTCTCTGTAAGAAATCAATAAAATATATTTTTTTAAAAAGGAAAGAAATATATCTTATTCAACCATTATTTCATGTGTTTAAATATTTTCAACCTGTGTATATGCCTCACACAAAGACAAATAGTTTAGCTGAATATGTCTGGTTCAAGGTCCCTCATGAGGTTGCAACATAGCTATTGTCTAGGGCTACAGTTTCTGAATACTTGACTGGGATGAGAAATCCATTGCAATCTCACTCACCTGGATATTGTCAGGGGACTTGAATGAGTCATCATGTGAGCCTATCCACTGGGCTTACAACAACATGGGAACTGAATCTCCTCAGAGATAGTGACCTAAGAAAGAAAAAGAGAGTACAAGTAACAGAAACAGATGTCACAGTGTCTTTTATAACCTTATTAGAAGTCTGGTGCATGTACTCATGTACTGGTGGGAATTGGGTCAAAACCAGCTCTCCAACATCCCTTGAGGTGTCCCAGATTGCGAGAGGGTGCAGACCAGGCTGAGGAGCCCCACCAGTGCATAGCTGGGGCAAGGGAGGGACCACAGGGGCTCCAGGGCATGTCTGGCCCATCTCGCCCAGTCTTGATTGGCCAGACCCCAGCAGCAAGCTAACCTAACAGTCAAAGCATTTGCCCCCAATGATCAGTGTGCGTCATAGAGCCTACTCGAATGGTTGAACGAATGGTCAGACACTTAGCATATTATATAGGATCTTTGAGATTACATACTATCACTTCTACAAAAGTTTACTGGTCACACAGATCCACTCTGATGCAATGAGGGAAAGGATCACACAGGGTCTGAAATACAAGAGGCAGGATCACCAGAACTATTTGGAGGCTGGCTTCCTCACTGCTCAAGTGTTTGCTCCTTCTGTCCCTGCTTATGTTAAAAATCAGATGTAATTTAAGGGTGGGGAGGCAATGGGGAGATAAGGACACATATGTAATACCTTAATCAATAAAGAAAAAGGTAGAAACAAATAGTTATTGAATTTTTAAAAATCAGATGTAATTTAAAATGCTAAACATGTATTTTCTTATGATTTTGTAGAATGTATAAGACTCATTTCATGATGAGTTTCAGATGTATGGTCATTTGTGGTCCCAAGATCAGTCAAGCCATCTCTATCAGGAACAAATAGTATCCCGATCCTTGGGTTAAGTCAACGAGAACCCTAGAGGGAGAGTGGGGATGAAAGGGACAAGAGACACAAAGAATGGAGACAAGACAAAGTTCTGATCAAGTCTCGTTTATTCAGGAGGAGTTTGGAGTATTTATAGGGAGAAGAAGGAATGAGGAAGTTAGCAAAAATTCCTAGCCCTTAAGGCGAAATACCTGGCTTACGGGTTTGGGGTAATAGAAACCTAGCCCAAGGTTAGTGCTAACGTAGCTCAAGCTTACTACAAAATGGCTGTCAAGCACAACAAGTTTCCCACAAAATAGTATATCAGGAGTTGACTTACTAAAACATTGAATTTTCTGCAGCAGATGTATTGCACTTGCTTCAGAATCCCAATGTTCTCAATTATGATTCTCCAATTAACCTTGTCTTACAATCTGTATAATATCTGTTTTCACCACTGAAACCACCAAAGCTAATGTATCTGCCAGATTCAGGGGTCCAAAGGGCTTAGCTGCTTGCATCACAGCCTAGACCTTCTACAGAACAATGTTATACTCTAGGCTGCACTTACAGCTTTTGTAAGACCATTATATAGGCCAGAAGACTTTTCTCTAGGTTTGTAATATATTTTCTTCAGAGCTCACAGAGGTCTTCCAGGAATTGAGCTTCTTTCCTTATGGTGGAGAACACACAATGCAATTATCTGTCTTAATTTGGAGATCTTCCAGTATGCCCCTGACAACTTGCCTCCTAAATATGTTATGACTATATCTTCTACCACTGTATTTTTTTTTAATGGAAGGGGTATTCAAGTTGTCTCTTTAGTTCATATGTTTCCAGATTGAAAAAAATACATATATTTGTGAGCTGAACTTAAAAAGCAAAATCTGAGGATCAACATCTGCACCTGAACCTGAAATGAGTCTAGACTTTGATAAGATTCTGTAATGAGATAGAACTGCTGTGGTCTGTAAGAGTGGATAAATTAGTTTGCATATAGGGAAGAACATGCATCATTTTGGGAGGTCTGAAGGCAGACTGTAGTGGTCAGGGTTTAACATGGCTCTTAATGATCCCACTCTCTTGCCTTAATCCTTTTGTGTAGTGCCTTGTCACATTAAATAAGGGTGACTGTGTAACTATTACAATATTGTATAAATGATGATGTGTGTATTTTGAGACTAGACCCTTGATAACAGTGTTTTTTCCCCTTGCCCTTTGAATGTGACCCCTCCTGCCCACAGCCAGAGAGGAACTAAATCCTTATGCCAATAGCCACAGGAGTGACCCCTCTTGGCTGCAGATCCTTCATTCCCAGTCAGGCCTTCACAGGACAGTAACTCTGGCCAACATCCTAACTGTAACCTTTCTGAGAGATGCTGAGTCAGAACTATACAGCCATATTACACTTCTGAATTCCTGATCCACAACAACTTGAAAACAATACATTTGCTGTTTAAAGTTGCTAAGTTGTTAAACATCAGTAGTTAACTAATAGAGCCACCTAAACCCAGCCTGGAAAGAAAATCAATAGACTTTGCATTCAGATGGACAATCTGTAATGCTTGGCAGCGCATCTGATTCTGAGAGTGATCTAGAATTCAGCAAGAGTCACTGTATGTCAATATATATTGATTGAAGACTCTCCAAGTAAGTTTATAAGCTATGTGATCTACTGCCATTATATGTTAATTAAATCAGATCTAAAGTTAGAATTGTTTTCTTGAGAAATCTCTCCCCCCATGAAATAGAGAGATAAGCAATAAAATTGCTTTTTACACATAGAATTTCTAGGGATTAGACACAAAGAGCAAGTTGAATTTCAAAGTTTCATTTATCTTTCTTTTTTTTTTCCCCAAGACAGAGAGAAAAATAGAAAATCAACTCTCCAAACAGCTGGATATGAAAAATATAGGCTTAGACTATAAGGCCAACTTTAAAATTTTTTTTTAAATCAGGTCAACTAGCAATGTCATGTATACAACTGAAATACCATTAATTTTTGTCCAAATTTTCAGAAGAAAATTAATTTGAACATGTAATTATGCAGATTCTCCCATACTGGAGAAAATATCGTTTCATAATGTAATGGAGTCAGAAAGTTTTATAATTTTTTATAGACAGATCCCTGAAAGTGAGTTCAAATCTTTCAAAATTTCTTTGTAGGTTAAATCTATATTTGTATTTTTTTTTCTTTACAAAGTGACAAGGATCTTAAAAGGGGGGGGGGAGCTTCTATCTTTTGTTTAAAGGCAAAAGAAGTGATATAACTACAGTTTAATGCAAAGCCCTTTGGGAAAGATTGGGGATTTTTAAGTAAGCATTATCACCAGGCCCAAAACACAGTAGAGAGTCAGCTGTTGTTTGTTTACATTTATACAACTAAAACTCAAGTTTACCACCCCCCATTCCCTCATTTTCACTGAAGTAACAAAACCTGAGAAAAGAACACATATGACCTATAACCTACACATCCCAAAATGATGAGTTAGCCCATCTGTGTGCTGAGAGTTAGGACTTCAACATATCTTTTTGGTGGATACACTTCAACCCATAATAAGAACTATACCTTTATTTTTTTTCTGTTAAAGAAAAATAATTTAACTTGCAAATCTACACCAATAAAAGAGAAACATGCAAATTAACCATCACTTCACTATACCCATAAGTCACTCCCACCAGCCAATCAGGAGCAAGTATGTAAATTAACCCAACCAAGATGATGGCCAGCCACGGAGTGAGCAGGAGGCTCACATTTCCCCGGCAATGGAGGAATTCAAACTTCCTGGCAGCCCTGGTCTCCACTCAAGGTTACAAAGTTTAAATTACCGAAGATAAATAAATCCCAGATTCCAGATCGTCTGCTTTGGTTGCAGAGGGGTGTGGCTGGCCTGCAAACCACCAGAGGCTCTTTGCCCAGGCCACTCCATGACCCAAGAGAACACCCACCTGATTCTGAACACCCTACAGGGCAAACCTGCTGGCCTCCACGCATGCATCAGGCCTCTATCTTTTCTAATAAAAGAGTAATATGCAAATTGACCGTCATTCCAAAACACAATATGGCTGCCCACATGTGGACACAAGATGGTTTCCACAAGATGGCCAGCAGGGGAAGTTAGTTGGGAGGGACAAGGCTTGCAAGAGAGGACAGTTGGGCATAAACATGCTTGCAGGGAAGGGCAGTTAGTGGTGACCAGGCTGGCAGAGGAGGGAAGCTGGGGGTAATCAGGCCTGCAGGGAAAGGCAGTTGGGGGGGCAAGCCTTCAGGGGAGGGCAGTTAGGGGCAATCAGGCTGCCAGAGGAGCAGTTAGGCATCCCACTGACAAGAAGTAGTTAGGGGGTGATCAGGAAGGCAGGCAGGTGAGCACTTGGGAGCCAGCAGTTCTGGGTTGTGAGAGGGATGTCTGACTGCCCGTTGAGGCCTGGATTTGGGGCAGTCGGACATCTTTCGAGGGGTCCCAGATTGGAGAGGGTGCAGTCTGGGCTGAGGGACACTTTCCCCAATGCATGAATTTCATGCACCAGGCCTAATCTATATAAATATATATATATATGCCCAAGTGAATGAACAACTGAACAACCAAATGTTAATCACTATAATGTGCACTGACCACCAAGAAGAAGATGCTTGCCCCTTGGTGGTCAGTGCAGTCTCACAGCAGAGTGGTGAGTCATGGCAGTTGCAGGCCAGTGGGGCCAGGATAAGTGGGAGCAATGTGGTGCCCAGCCAAGGATTGGGCTCCACACTGGCCGCCTGCCTCTTCACACACTACTGCATCCCAAAAGGGATTCTGGTTTGTGAGAGGGTGCAGGCCAGGCTGAGTGACCCTACTGGTACATGAATCCATGCACCAGGCCTCTAGTAAATCATATATTTGTACTGTATAATGGATCCCTTCTCACAATAACACCAACAGCTAACTGTGATTTATGAAAGAACATAAGTTATGCTTACATCCAACAGTAAAGAATATATGTAATTGGGGTGCTTATATGAACTTTAGTCTTACCCAATGTTTTTATTTAATTATTTCACTTTTATGTAAAACTAAGTCTTCCAAAATTTCACAAATCACTCTTCTTACTACCTAAGCCCAGCCTAGAGATAAAGTAGGTCTAACTTAAATAATGTTAAAACATGTTTTTAAGACCATCATTTAACAATATGGAGACGTTATTACTTTTTCTAAATAACATTTAATGTAGATGACATACTTAGTAAATTGCCACAATCTATACTAATAACAGCCTAGGTCAAGGTCAGGGGTCAGCGAACTGGCTCGTGAGCCGCATGCAGCCCTTTGGCCCCTTGTGTGTGGCTCTTCCACAAAATACCCATGTGCGGGCACACACCACACAAACAGTGCAATTGAAACTTCGTGGCCCATATGTAGAAGTTGGTTTTCGGCTCTCAAAAGAAATTTCAATTGTTGTACTGTTGATATTTAGCTCTGTTGACTGATGAGTTTGCTGACCACTAGCCTAGGTGGTCATCACGCCGTCACAAGAAGGCTGTGTATGCAGCGGGCGCATGCGGATGGGTAGGACCTGGGGGTCCAGTGGCTGTGCACACCATGAAAGTGTGACCCCCAGCTCTGGCCTACCTCTTTGGGATAATCCATTGAGGATTACCAGGGTCCTGTGTCTCAAGCAATTTCTCACGTGGCATCACTAATATATATATATATATATATTTCTAATATTATGACAATATCTTCAAAGGTAATATGACAAATCAGAAACTTGCATATACCAAGCTACCTCACCATGAAGAAAGAGAATAAATGCTTCTGCCCTTTTACATGAGTTTAGTGATGAAGTCTTCTCTCTGCTTCCTGTCCAGTGATAATATAAAGTGAGGTTTAGTCTACAGCAGAAATTAGATTAAGTGATTTGTTCAATACTCCATAACATGATTCTGTCAAAGTTTCCAGTTTTCAAATCAAGGTTGTCTTTATAATAATTCTTCCAATATTCTATTTCTTCCTGCCAGACTTGTCATAATTCGACTGGGATAGATTGCCAACAAGGTAAATATAGAATTTGACATAAATAAAATCCTTCAAAGCAATTGACCTTTCGCTTTACTTCAAATACCATCCTGTCTCTTTCCTAGTACTCTGAAAAACATGGATTCATATGAGTGAAGTCTCTGGTTGGTATTAGTCTCCACCAGAGAACCTGGGGTTTAATTTCTGAGTTTCCCACAACTAAGTACCTGTGTTATATTAAATAAGTCATGTAACTTTATGGATATTTATTTTTCAAGTGTTATCTATGGACTTTGATCAATAATCTCTAGAATTTCATTAAACACCAACATTCTGTTAGAGGGAATGTTGATTTGCATAAAAGAATAAAAAAAGTTGGAGGTGATGAACATGTTATCTTAATTGTTATGATGGTTTCACAGTGTTTGTTTTTGTTTTAATATATTTTATTGATATTTTTTACAGAGAAAAAGCGAGAGAGATAGTCAAAAACATCAATGAGAGAGAGACATCGGTCAGCCACCTCCTGCACGCCCCACAGTGGAGATGTGCCCGCAATCAAGATACATGCCCTTGACAGGAATTGAACCCGGGACCTTTCAGTCCGCAAGCCAATGCTCTATCCATGGAGCCAAACTGGTCTTGGCACACAGTATTTGTTTTGATTGGGAAAATTATGCTTAGAGACTGATTTGTGTTTGCCAGCCATTTACTTTAATACTAGAGGCCCAGTACATGAAAATGCCTGCACTGGAGCGGGGGTCTCTCAGCTCAGCCTGGCCCTCTCACTATCTAGCTATCAGGGGAAGGCGATGCCCCATCATACTTCTGTTGCTGCCATTGCCAGCAGCGCAATCCTCAGCTAGCCCTGGTTACCTAAACTTCTGGTGGCCCTGGTTGGCTAGAAAGTTGCCATCCAAGGTTTGCCTGCACCTTGAGCTGGCCCTGGGCAACTGGGGAGCTGAAAGGATCGGGGGGACTCTGAGGCAGGCACACGGGGCAGGCCTGGTATTGTCAGATGCCTGCCACCCTTGCAGGGCTGAGGGGACTGGGTGCTGCCATCTTGTGGGTATGGGTGTTGCCATATTTGAGGGCTGGGCAGTCGATTAGCATATTCCCTCCTTACTGGGTATGGGCACCGCCATCTTTGCGACAGTGCAAAGGTCAATTAGCATATTCCTTTTTTATTAGATAAGATTGGTTTTAAGAATAATTTTACAAGTCCATACTACATAAGATAATGTCTCTTAAGCCAAATAAATAACATGCTCCAAACAAATAATAGATTAATCACACTATTTTTCTAGGCAAGGGGAGATGAAAGGAACAAATTCAAAATTTAGTTGTAAGTGCACTTTTTCAATGTGTTTGATTTGTTCAGGAGAGTTGTTTTTACCAACCCGGAGCTGATTTTCAGCTGCCAGTGCATAAAGAAGTCCCTTGTTGCTAGAGCACACGTTGCTAGGGAACAAAGGTGCTGGTGTAGTGGGCAGGCTAAGCAGCTGGGAGGATTAACACTCCAGGGATTTTTGCGTGGCTTGTGCAAATGCCTGCAAGGGGTGCCTCCCCAAAGCGGAAACAGATGTCCCTTCTCTTCCTGTGACTGCAGCTTAAGTCTAGAGTAGGAGCAAGTGTCTCAAGATCTTCCAAGAGCTGTTTAAGTTAGCAAAGCTTCACCTTGTCTAGACAAAAACTGGAATAGTTCTCACCAACTCTCAGGATTTATAGTCTAAATGCCCCATTGCCATAGTTACATCTTCACATATTACTCATAAACTGCCAGCGGGGCCTCAAGGCAGCTGAGTTGCTGAGTGTTTATCAATGGCAACAGATGAGATGACATCCTGATACAGCTTACTTCATCTTTATATCAGAACAACTGCACTTCCATAAATAACCTTTTTGTCTTTGTCATAAACATGTAGATCAAATTTTTTAAAAATATACTTTTCATTGATTTCAGAGAAGAAGGGAGAGTGGGAGAGAGAAAGATAGAAACATCAATGATGAGAGAGAATCATTAATCACCTGCCTCCTGCACACCCCCTACTATGGACCGAACCCAGAATGCAGGCATGTGCCCTTGACTAGAATCAATCCCAGGATCTTTCAGTCCACAGGCTGGTGATGCTCTATCCACTGAGCCAAACCAGCTATGGGTAAAATTTTTACTTACATCATACACAAATAGATTTGAAACAAAATTAAACCAACACTCAGCACACAGGGCTATACATAAGCCAAACACTATTACATTGTACATTTTAAACATAATGTGATTTATTGCACACACATTAGGCTTCATTGAAACTATTTTCAAAAAGACTTAGATAAAATGTATGCTATCAATGGGTAGTTAGCAAACCCACAACCTGCCTGTGTTCAATGCTGAGGAGACGCTTTAAGAATGTGTTTCTGGGATGGCCATGGGAACAATGGAGAAACCCCGTTCCGATGGAAGGAGGCTTTATTACAGACTGAGCCCAGCTCCTTAATAGCTTTGGAGATGACAGAATCCAGAAACCATAGAGGTATAGTGGTGGCAGTTAATTATCAGAAGAAATGCAGGTGTAAGGAGAGGCAAAGGCGGTAGCAACTAGAAAATTCTCACTGACAGAAACATATTGTAATAGTTAAAAAAGGAAAACACATGTCGTGCATTTGGTAGCCCCCTCAAAAGACTAGACTCATCAGCAGCCAGGCAATGGAGACTTAAATACCATTTTGAGTAAGGAGAAGGGACTAGGGTCTGGGTTTCAAAGGAAAAGACAATTCAAAGGAAGGTAAGAGTAAATGTTATGTATGCATATGTTTGCTATTCCATGTAGATAAGTCTTTCTGATATAAAGAGTTATTTCTGGTAATAGTTCTCTTCTTGGTACAGATCCCTACTTAAACTCACACACACACACACACACACACACACACATGTATTTTTTTTTTCAAAGTGGAAAGGAGAGGCATAGAGAGTTAGAAACATCAATGACAGAGGAACATTGATCAGCTGCCTCCTGCACGCCCCCTACTGGGGATGTGCCCACAGTCAAGGTACATGCCCTTGACTGGAATTGAACCTGGCACCCTTCAGTCCGCAGACCAACGCTCTAACCACTGAACCAAACCAGTTAGGCTATTTAAATTCTTTTAGGCTGCGAAAGGGAAGTCTGCAGGCCCCGATTGTCTTCAGCTTAAAATTATCCACATATGAAAGTGACGCATTCTGCAGTGAGGAATTCTGCCGCTCCTCAGCTAGTGAGGCAATTGGAGGAAGCACCATAATAGATACGCTGAACAATTAGCTGGAATGACTTTGCCAACGAACATAACCCAGTTTATGTCACTGGCAGCTCCAGAGCCAGCACAATGGGGTCAGGAAGCCATGGTGGCATAAATCCAACAGTATATAAGACACATAACCATAGCAACTGATCCATGTGCTTTCCTTACTGAATGTCCAGTCTGACAGCGAGCGAGACCACCACGGCACCATCCATCAAAGAAGCTAACCATTGCTCTGTAGCGAATTGATTGCATTTTTCCCATCTACCTTGGAAGGGACAGTGATTTTATCTTGGCAAAAACTGGCTTTTTCTTTTCTTTCCTGTGAGTCCTCAGACAGCACCACTCTTAGGGAATTACAGAGCGTGTAATGCAGTGACATGGAATTAATATCTTAGAACGATGAACCCACTTTACAACAAGGGAAATGTCGTGTCGGGCACAGGTCAACATGGGATCCATTGTTTCGACCATCTATCACATCACCAGAAAATGATAGAGGGAGTGATAAAGCGATAAAGTAGTTGTTGAAAGGTACAAATAAGGTGCAACTTAAAGATGCTATGATGCAAAGCTGCGACCCCTAGAATGTTAAAGCGCCTTAAATTAACGTTATATTGTCCTGTTTCTGCAATAAATAGAATTAATGGGTGCAGAAACCATAAGTAGAGATGCAAGGGAATCTGCTCACCATCACTCCAAGGATCCACTTGGAGAATTTTTAATGCCTGTCTCCAAAACCCTGTCAGTTTAGAGGTTCTGGTCCTTAGAAGGAAGTGCTTCTATGAGGGGAATAATTACCTTAAATTTTGAACTATTGCAACTGGTTTGTCACTTTAGTCTTTTGATATCAAGTGGCAAAAGGCAAGGAGAGAAGCCTCTTTCCTAGAAGAAGCAATTTACCCATTTCATTAGGAGGACTTAGGCCGGGCTTCACGTACAATGGAGAGAGATCAGCTTAAACTTGGCAACAGGTGATCCATCAAGTTCACGTTGGCACTCCCTTGACCTCCTATTTTAACATTAAAGAGACAAACGCTGCCACCTTGGGCTGAGAAAAACATGGAAACCAGGCATGTGGCACACTACTTGTGATAAAGAACTGTAAGATAATAAATTTGTATTTCTTTAAGCCAATAAGCTATGGTGATTTGTTACTGCATCAATAGTAAACTAATATACCACCTATTTCTAATTTATTCTGTAGAGATACTATAGAATGAAAGAACTGTCTTTGATGTTTTTAAAGCGTCTGTATTGTTTATGCTACCCAGGAGATGGCTGAATAACGTTCATTTTTTATTTTAGTATAAAAATAGCAGTGACAATGTATTCTGTGACTCTTAAAGGCATACCTATGAAAGGTGTCAGCTTCTAGGATAAGGATCATTGTTAGTGAAAAAAATTCTTTCCTTTTCCTTTTTAGAAAAAATTACAACTGTCGAAACCGGTTTGGCTCAGGGGATAGAGTGTCGACCTGTGGACTGTAAGGTCCCAGGTTCGTTTCCAGTCAAGGGCACGTACCTTGGTTGTGGGCACATCCCCAGTAGGGGAGTGCAGGAGGCAGTTGATTGATATCTCTCATCAATGTTCTAAGTCTTTATCCCTCTCCCTTCCTCTCTGCAAAAAATCATTAAAGTATATTTTTAAAAAATATGAAAAAAGAAAAAAATACAGCTTTGCTTATGACACACAATGGAACAATTATATTTACTTTAGCATTAATCTTTCTTTAGACCAAAATATTGTAATTATTGCTAAAATTTCCCCAGCACCTTTGGCAAATCTCTACTATATGGCTTAGCAACCACACTTCTAGATATTTATTCAAGATATACAAATATATATGTTCATTTAAAGGCATATACAAGCTTGTTCTTAGCAATCATTTTTTAAATAATACCTGAAAACTGGAAATAAACCAAATGTGCAACCAATGGAGAGTGGATAAACAAATTGTATTGTATTTACACTATGCATTTTGGCAAGAAAAATAGAAACAAAAAACTACTTACTCTTGCAAAGAAATGGATGAAACTAAAAAGTAATTTGTTGAGCAAAAACCCACACTCTTACATACATGTATACATACACACAAACATATACTGTTATTTAACTTATATGAAATAAAAAACAAAATAAATTGATGATATAAAATAAGTGATTATCTAAATGAAGAAGAGGTATATTGAAATGTAGGGTGAGGGAACTTTTTGATTTGATTGAAATGTTCTATATTTGTTTGGGTAATGGTTACACTATTCCAATGGTATATAAAATAGCTGAATTTAGTGGAAATGAGTGATTAAGACAATGGATTTTATCATATGTAAATTTTACCTCTCTTGAAATGATAACTCTTAGGGACAGTGACTAGTAGGAGTCAAAGAATAGAGATTGAGGGACAGATAATGTTCTTTATCTTGGTTGGTAAAGGTTATACTGTGTGTTACTTTGTGTAAGTCTTTTTGTTTGTTTACTTTTGTTCCATTTTCTATATATGTGATACATCTCAACATATTTTCTTAAAAAGTTAAAAAAAGTAAAATGTAGGCAGATGGTAACTAGAGATTTTTTTAAATATTAAAATGTCTTGAAGTAAAGTGTAGATTCTTGTTGTACTATTGAAAAGAAATTTAAAATAGTTATACATTTATAATAGGTACCTTAGTCAAGGATCTAAGATTTTGATTTTCATTGCAATAACAGTATTTTAAGAAATAGTAAAAAGACACATAAATACCTAGATTCAGATTTCTCATGTGTTATAAAGAAAGATTGTAGAATGAACTGGTATGAATAATTATAGGATTCGTAGGGTCAAAAGAGATCACACACAAATTGTTTGAAAATTGTAATGCACAATGTAAATGGAAAGATTAGTGTTTAACAGTGAAAGTCACCAAACTTTCACCCAACATCACTCAAGACTGCCAGTGACAACAGAGACTAGCCATGCTGGCCAATTTCCCAGTCATCTGAGAAAAAGAAGGATTTGGGGCACTGGGTATAGACTGAGACCAACGTGCAATTAGACTGACATTGAGTATTGGGCCTTCTAGGAACAATAACATTTGCAGCCAAATCATACCTGTCAACTGAAATTAGACTTACCCAGAGTCTGTGATTAGGGACAAGGCTTTCCCTCAAATCACTGATTCTATTTTTCACTCTCACATTTTATTCTTATGTATGTAAATTAGTATTCATCTCCATTATAGATATTGCACTTTTTAATTACTATGATCATTCATCAAATACCTCATTTTACAGATGCTTTTCATGGATTACATAATTTCATTTGTATCATTTTATCCAGGGTGACAATAATCCATTTTTCTTAAATTTGCATTATCCATTAGATTTAGACTGTCTCAATGTTGTTACCAATGACATTTTGGGGTGGATAATTGTTGTTGAGGAGGCAAGTATCCTGTGCCTTGTAGAATGTCCAGCAGCGTCCCCAGCCTGACCCACTAGATGTTAGTTGCATCATATCCAGGTTGTGAGAAGCAGTAAGGTTGTCACATCATTGCTAAATGTCTCCAGAGTAGAGAGGATGCAAATTAACATCTCACCTCCACCTTAGGAACTACTGAGAATTCATCAAAGTAGCCCCAACCTACTGCCAATTAGGTTTTACGTTTTACATTTAGTCAAAAGATGTGGGCTTGATTCCCAACTTGGTCATTACAGAAGTTGAGTCACCAGGACAAATTATATAATTAAGTCCTTACTTCATTTGACTACAAAGTGATAATAAGAATTAACATGTCATACCTTTCATGATTGACTGTTATTTTTCACTCTTGATATAAAAATTTGTTCACATGTTTCCATTCTATTTAAAGTAAATGTTTACTTATAACTTTAAAATAAATCACGATATTTATTCTTTTCTTGAAACATTGCCCAATAACAATACACTTGTTTATTTCTTTGCTTGTTCACTTGCTATATTAATATCAAACACACTATAAAGTTAAATCCATGACGAGAGAAACTTTTCTACCTAGGTAACCACTTTTTGTCAGTTTCCCTTATAAGTGAAAAGGTAGCTATATGGGAAATGCTCAATATATATATTTAGTGTGTAATGATTTATTACAGTAATTTATGAGAAAGCACAAGAATAGTTCCTATTGCATTGCTGCTGTTCACTAAATTGCTTTTCCTTCTTCTCTTGTGTTATAAAGAAACACGTGACCCCAAACTATTTCCCTGGTACAGGACCATTAGGTAACAATCTGGAATAAGATATATATTAGTCAGAATAATGGCTCCCTGAAGATATTCATATTCTTATCCTTGGAACTTGTGAAAATATTTCCATATATAGCAAAAGGGACTTTGCAGATGTGAATAAATTAAGGGCCTTGATGTGGGAAGACTATCATAGATTATTCACATAAATCAAATCTCTCCACAAGGACCCTTAAGAAAGAAGAGGACAGCAGAAATGAAAGCCCAGACATATGGCAACATGGGAGGAGCTCAATCCAAAAGTTCTGGCTTTGAAAATGTAGGAAGGAAGCCAGTAACAAAGGAAAGGGGGTGACCTTGAGAAGCTGGCGGGGCATGAGAATGTCTTCTCTTAGTGACACAGCCCTTCAGCTTGATCTTGTCCTACTGAGAGCCATTTTGGACTTCTGACCTCAAGAACTGTAATAATATACATGTGTGTTATTTAAAGATGCCCAAACTGTGATAATTGGTCGTAGCAGTGAGAGAAAACTAATAAAAGAACATATCCTGCATTTATGTTTGGTTAGCTT
>PVJN01013585.1:0-48451 GCA_004026805.1 Lasiurus borealis
GCAGATGGGTGGTGGTGATGTTTGCACAACAGTGAGCTAGTAACTTTCATGCCACTGAACTATACACTTAAAAGTGGTTAACATGGTCAGTTATATGTTATGTGTATTTTACCACAATTTAAAAAGAAATGTAAAGGATAAAACGGTTCTGGCAAAGCTTGCCCTCTCTCTCCATATTTGGTGGATTTAAAAAAAAAAAAAGTATTTTTATTGATTTTAGAGGAAGGGATCCGAGAGAGAGAGAGAGAGAGAAAGAGAGAGAGAGAGAGAGAGAGAGAGAGAGAGAGAGAGAGAGAGAGAAACATCAGTGATGAGAGAGCGTCCCTGATGGGCTACCTCCTGCATGCCCCTTGCTGGGAATTGAGCCAGCAACCTGTGCATGTGCCCTGACCTGGAATCTAACCATCACTTCCTGGTTCATAGTTTGATGCTTAACCATTGAGCCACACCGGCTGGGCCATTTTTTTTGTTATTAGTTAATCAAGTTGTTCTTTTTTTTTCTTTTCATTTTATTGAGATGTAATTGACTCTGTATAAGTTTAAGGTGTACAGCATAATGATTTGACATATATATATGAAATGATTATAAATCAAGTTGTTAAGTCATGAAATAGTGAGTTGCTGTTCTTAACATCACAAATCTTTGTGAGAGTCTCACAAATTGAAAACTAATTGCATATCAGAAATTTTCATCATCTTCCAATTTTTAAACTTACTTTTAGAGCAAAGAGTTTGGATGGAAAAGATGTTTTGTATTGTATGTCAATTTAAAAAATATTTATTGATCACTCCTTTTGAATGAATGATAGTAATGACATTTATTGCGTGATATCTGTTGGCTATTGTTCTGAGTTTACACTTAATACTTTCAATTCTTCTAACACTTTATAATCCTTATAAAACAACCCTTGAAGGTGTTACTGTGGAGAAACCCAAGGCTCTGGATAAATGATTTTCTCCTTTTAAAATGGTTTTAAAGAACTTTAATGCAAAGAAATGAGAGGAGGGCATTCCAAATGGGTGAAAGAATGGGGTGTGTTTGCACAGAGCTGAGTGCAGCCTGACTAGTAAGAGGACGTTATTGATGGGCTAGCAGCTTTTTCTTTTCCATTAGGATCTTGACTTTGAAGCTAATGAATTTCTGGATCTTATCCTGTAGGCAGGTGGAGCACCACTAAATTACCAAGCCGGGGAGTTTCGTGATTAGAGGTGTATATTAGGAAGGTGCATTTGGCAGCAGTATCAGTGGTATTGGAATAGTGAGAAGGGTGGTCAGAGCAGTTAGAATGAACACTTAGAATTCTTTTGAAGTCATTAGGAAGAGTTGGTATTGTAGTGTTTGGGGTCCGTGCCCATGACTGGTAGTTGAGGATAAGTCGGTAGGTGAGAAAGTAGAGGCACCAATGTGTGGTAAGAAGAAATAAAGAGGAGTCTGCGGTGCATGAGCAAGTTTTCTTTAAATGATTTTGTTGTGTTGCTTAATGGTCACCTGAATATACTAGTACAGGTCAGATGCGGGTTTAGCTTTCAGAAGGGAGGCTTTGGAGAGCTCAAGCAGAGGAAGGGGACTTCAGGAGCCTTGAGTTGAATCTGAGGTTTCAATGCGAGAGATGAGAGCATCTGTAGGGGAAGGGACTGTAGTGTGTCCGGAAACTTAAAGGGTAGAGAAGTCTCAACCTCTCTAAGAGGGAGCTCACTGGGGACAACCATCGCTCCTCAGAGCATGAGATAGAATAATAGTATGTCATGGTAGTGTACTTTCATTATTCTTTTATGCAAATAACTTACATAAGATCAAGTTTCTTCTCTCTTAGGCAATATAATTTGTATAATCAACCAGTAATTGTTGGGTTGGTTAAACAAATTTGGTTAAAATGAGGAAAAATAGGAAAGAGATGTACCTTAAATATTTTAAAACTCATAAGTGTATAAATGCTTACATATCATCAGTCTTCTGCATAGGTCTTCTGTTTTGGATATTTTAAAAGTGACTTGCCCTTTTCAAATGAAAAAGCTTAAGTTTCAGCAATGAAGAATTTTCTTTTTGTGCTCATATTTTGTATTTGATATGTAACTAAATTACATCACTCTAGTTAATACAACTGGCATAAACAGATTTTGGAACAAATAAAATTTACTCTTGAGCCTGGCTGGTGTTGCTCAGTGGTTGAGCATCAACCTGTGAATCAGGAGGTCATGGTTCTGTTCCTGGTCAGGGCACATGCCTGGGTTGTGGGCTCGATCCCCAGTGTGGGGCGTGCAGAAGGCAGCCCATCAATGATTCTCTCTCATCATTGATGTTTCTATCTTTCTCTCCTCCCTTCTCTGAAATCAATAAAAATATATTTTAAATTATAAAACAAAATTACTCTTGATAGGCATGCAACTCGGTTGTTGATAGAAAAATGAAATGGCGTATCAGAGAGAACCCTTCTCCCCCAAAAGGACATGGAAACTCGGAAGATGTGGCTTGTTCAGGAGTTTGGTTTTATCTTGAATCCAATTATATATTTTCCATTATATAGTATTTTGCAAGGTGATGTGAAATAATATGTGGAATATTGGTTAGTGCTGAGGAAATTATAGAATATATATATATACACACACACACACACAAACACATATACATACACACATATGTAATATAGCTAAAATTCACACACCATCCAAATCACCAATTTAAAGTGTATAATTCGAGGTTTTTGTATATTCACAGAATTATGCAATCATCACCACAGTGGATTTTAGAACATTTTTATCATCCTCTAAAGCAGTAGTTCTCAACCTTTCTAATGCCGTGACCCTTTAATACAGTTCCCCATGTTTGTGGTGAACCCCAACCATAAAATTATTTTTGTTGCTACTTCATCACTGTAATTTTGCTACTGTTAATGAATCGTAATGTAAATATCTTAGGCGACCCTGCTAGCGGTTCTCAACCTGTGGGTCATGACAAATGGGACTACCTTGGATGGGCTTAAGAAACCCATCTTTTTTCCTGTAGCCCTAATCCAACTCTAATCTACTTTCTCTCTATATACAGTTATCTAACCTGGACACTTCATATAATATTAAGATTCATCTTTGTAGCATGTGTGTATTAGCACTTCATCCCTTTTTATGGAAGAATAATATTGCATTGGAGTGATATGTCACATTTTATTTATTCATTCATCAGTTGATGATATTTCTGTTTCTGTTTTTTGGCTATTACAAAAAGTGCTACTATGCACGCTTGTATACATATTTTTGCATGGCTGTATGTTTGCTTTCACTTCTCTTGGTAAATACCGGGAGTAGAATTGTTGGGTCATGTTTAACTTTTTTTAAAAACAATTATTTTTAAAATTTATTGCCTAAAAAGTTTTACTTATGTCTTTTTTCCCATTCCGCTTGTCACCTTCTCTTTTCCCCGCTACAGCCATTCCCACCCTGGGCAAGCCCCACTGCCCCAGTGTCTGTGTCCATTGGTGATGCTAATATGCATGCATACAAGTCCTTTGATTGCTCTCTACCCCCCTCTCCCCCTCCGCTGCCATTTGTCTCTGGAGCTATTCTTGTTCATCAAATTATGTTGATCATTAGATCCCACATATGAGTGAGATCATGTGATACTTATCTTCTCCAGCTGGTTTATTTCACTTAGTATACTGCTCTCCAGTTCCATCCAAGCTGTTGCAAATGGTAAAAGCTCCTTCTTTTTTATAGTGGTATAGTATTCCATTGTGTATATATACCACAGTTTTTTAATCTGCTTATCTGCTGTCTTAGTTATTGTAAATTGTGCTGCTATATAGGAGTGCATATATCCTTTCTGATTTGGTGTTTCTGGTTTCTTGGGATATAGTCCTAGAAGTGGGATTATTGGGTCAAATGGGAGTTCCATTTTTAGTTTTCTGAGGAAACTCCATACTGTTCTCCATAGTGGCTGCACGAGTCTGCATTCCCACCAGCAGTGCACGAGGGCTCCTTTTTTTCTGTATCCCCTCCAGCACTGTCATTTGTTGATGATAGCCATTCTGACAGGTGTGAGATGGTACTGCATTGTTGTTTTTATTTGTATCTCGTGGATGATTAGTTACTTTGAGCGTGTTTTCATGTCTCTCCGCCTACTGTATATCCTCTTTCTAAAAGTGTCGTCTTTTTAGGTCCTTTGCCTATATTTTGATTGGATCATTTATCTTCCTTTTGTTAAGTTGTAAGAGTTCTCTGTAAATTTTGGAGATTAAACCCTTATCTGAAATATCATTCTCCCATGCAGAGGCCTTTCTTGTTGTTTTGTTGATGTTTTTTTTTGTTTGTTTGTTTTGTTTTTGCTGTGCACAAGCTTTTTATTTTGATGTAGTCCCATTTGTTTATTTTCTTCTTAGTCTCCATTGCTCTAGGAGCTGTGTCGGTAAAGATATTGCCACGACATATGTCTGCTGTTTTGCTGCCTATGGAGTCTTGAAGGGTTTTTATGGTTTCCCATCTTCTGTTTAAGTCCTGTATCCATTTTGAGTTTATTTTTCTGTATGGTGTAAGTTGGTTATCTAGTTTCATTTTTTTGCATGTATCTGACCAAATTTCTAGCACCATTTATTGAAGAGACTGTCTGGGGATCATGTCTAACTTTTGAGGAAATGCCAGACTGTTTTTCAAAGTGGCATGCATATGTTTTTAAATTGATTTTATTTTTCTGACTATAACAGTAAAAATGCTCCTTGAAGATATTTTGGAACATATAGAGAAGCATAAAAGAAAAAATAACACTTTTAAAAAAATCACTATTTAGAAATAATATTTTGTAGTTTTTTTCATGTTTTAATGTATTAAAATATGGCTGAAGTAATATATTACTGAGACATGTTCTTTTTTTTTTTGTTAACAACATTTGCCCATGTTATTTTGAAATTGTATTTTAATTTTATTTTATCAAATAATATCTGTTCTGTTCTCCTTAGTGTTCTCTCTCTTTTTAGTTTTTCAAATTTACAATTAGTTCAGATGAGTGTGGGTAGGGAATGGGAATAAATATATTAACCAGTGTACCATGTTTAACTAGAAATTACTTCTAGGTTAACTAGAGCTTAATAGTGCATCTGCTGAGTAAATCATAATTTAGTTGACTATTTTCCAAATTTGGACATTTAGCTTTCTTACAATTTTTCTTTATAATTAATGTAAGAATTTTACATGTAAAATTCTGTGCATTTTGAGTTCCCAGAAGTGCAATAACTAGATCAGTAGGTATGACTATTTTAAAGATTCTTGTTCTGTATTGACAAATTGCTTTTCACGATGCTGCTCAAATTTACATTTCCTTGACAATGGATATTTATGCCTTTTTTACTGCACCTTCATTAGCAGTGAGTAAATGGACAACAGTCGAGTTTTAAGGTCACTTAGCAGGGACTTTTTAGTTTTGTTGTCGGAAGTGTATATTGCTGGTACAATGTAGACATAGTATAGTCGGCACTGAATCTTTGTTGAATTGCTTCCACTAGGAAAGAGAAATCTTTTTCTGAAGGACAAGAAAATAACTGCCATTTGACTTGCCAGGAAAAGTAGCCTTGTTATTACCGATCATATTGCAGCTCATGTTTTTATGAAAAAGGAATGAAAGCAAAAATCAAGCATATTTGGAAAAATTGTCTTAAATTTAATTTTGTTTGAACATGTACATGTTTCAGAAGTCAGAATGACACATTGAGTACTCTTTACTCCTATCCCTGTTTCTTATTGTATATATATTTCTGTACCTTGCTTGTTCTGGTGATCTTTTCATAGAAAACCACTAAGTGTTTCCTCATTCATTGTTATGGCTACAAGATATTCTTTCTTAATGGATGTAACATAGGTGACGATACCAATCCTTTTGGGTTGTTTTCACTTCTACAAGTAATTCCACAATAATCTTGCTTTATTTTGTGAGTGTGCAATTACAGTATGTCTTTAGGAGAATGTCCCAAGAAGGATTGCTGAGCAGTGGAGAATGCTTACCTCCTTGGGAACTTTTGAAAAGATAGTTCTAGGGTTATTACTCCAAGTCCCATAATGTATATGCCTTTAAGTACTATATAAGCACTCTGAGGATGTTGGCTCTTGTGTTAACAAGAAACGGGTAATTATGTTTAGAGGGTGAAGAAGTTCATCATGTACTTGAGAAAGATGTTATGGGTGGTGAAAAAAATGTATAAATTAGAACCTTGTTTTCTCTTTGCAGATAGATTCTTCCCTATATAGTTAAGATTTTTTTTGTAAGTAAATTCTTATTGGCCCAATCCTCAATTATAGAAACTAATTTCACTAATGATAAAATATTACGAACTTTGTTATAAATATGCCTCTTACTAATAACCAACCATTATTCTTTCTTTTCCAGTCTTTATCATTCCATATTCTGCTTTGTACATGGTGAATCACTACTGCTTTGCACCGGCGTGCCCGTTTGCGTGCCTACAAAATACAAGATTGAAAAAGCTTCTAGATGGATCCTTTCCAAATTTGGTGTCTTTTCTACAGACTCTGTGCCTCAACAATCCTTTCTAAGTGGTAAGGATATGTGCTAAAAAAAAAAAAACACAAAACTTCGTAAAACAATATTTGGATTGCCTTCTCCTATTTCATACCTTCTCTTTTTACATATAAGTAATACCTGCACTATTTTTGCTAATTAAAAAAAAAATCACATCTTGAAATAGCAATAACATCAAGTTTTTGGCGGCTTTAAATCATCCTTTTCATAAAATATTCTGGTTAGAGTATATGTAATATGTGTTATTTATAAAGAATAAAAATGAGAACTTTATGTTTGTGTACTTTATGTACTCTATAATTCCTTATTATGAGGCTGAGGTAGTTTATTTTATGATTATCACTTTCTGTCTATTTAGGTACAGTATTTGAATATATAGGGTCAAGAACATCCTCTTCCTAGCAATTGTAAATTATGTATACATTTATGGAAATGATGAGAGAGGTGTGTAATTCCAGTTCTTTTTATAGCAGGCCCTATGTGTTTCTTTCCATATTCTTAATCTTTTTTTTTTTTTTGGAATCGTAGATACTAGTTAGCTAACATGTTTTTGAATGTCTGAGATTTACTTAGAACACATTTTCTGGGTGGGGTACAGAGGAGTAAAATGGAGCAGAACAAATTGCTGAAATTTGAGATCTTTAAAATAAAATTATTGAAGTAGGTTAATTTTGAATGTCAGTCAACAAATACTTACCAAATGCTTGCTCTTTACTTGCTCTTTATGGATGAAAATATATAATGAATGACATTTAACATTTGTAAGGAAGGAAGTCACCAAATGGAAACCATAGTGCTAGGTAAGATGCAAGGCAGGGAGGTTGAGTGAAGAAGGGTGTACGTTTTAGCTCTAATTCTAACCCTTAATTGTATTGTGTTCTTGAATACAAGTTAATAAGCCTTAGTAGGGCTTTCTCATCCATGAAATGGATGAATTAAGCTAAGTGATGTATAAGATTTTTTTTGGTGTTTTTATATACCTAACACTTTATGACCATAGTGAATAAATTGATAAGATTTTTGTTGTTGTTGTTTTTTTTGAAGATACCATTTCTTCTTTAACCTGTCTCACAGAGATATTTTCAGACCATTTTCTTTGAACTGTGGGATTAGAATAAGATCCTCACTATCAGAACATTTTTCAATTAACCATTTTCTTTTGAAGTTGATGTCTTTCTTTTATTCCTTTTTCTCCACATTCTTATCCTTCCTTTCTGTTGACTTCTATAGAAATTTTCTTCTTTTGTCTCCCATGGTCCTTGTCTGTCTTTTGTATCATATTCATGGCTCTCAGCATTGCCCTTGACCTGGTTGGCACCCATCATTTCCAGGACACTACATCTTAGAACAGTGGTTCCAGTCCTGGGGCCCTTTTATTTAAATCGTTCTGAACTGAGCTTGGGAGAGGGTCTGACTCTTTGGCGGGTAGCTGAAACCAAGCAGTAAACCAGTATTAGTTCACCAGTCCTGGAGCCCCACAGTTCTGTGTACTCTTCATACCCCATCACTTCTTCCTCAGGCCTCATCTTCACCTGGACCACTTCCATTTCTGAGGTCTTGGGAAGTTTCCTGTCATGCTCATAGCCTTCTATTCATGTTGCACTTTTCGAAGCTGTTCTTTGTCTCTCTTATGACTTGTAGTTTCCTGGAATTTTCTTATTGTTACTTTTTTCCTAGCCTCATTAGCCTTCCACTCTCCCAACCCCAGGGTCATCTTTGCAGCAACATCTTGCATTCTCTTGCCTTTTTAACATCCTGAGGAACCTGTTTTACCAAATCTCACATATAAGTTAAAATGCCATCTGCATTATTTTCTCCTAGTTCCAGCTGCTTGATGGGGTTGGAAAAGGTCTGTCTAAACTGGTTCTTTCCAGAGGTGGCTGCCTAGCCTTCCTTCAGAAGACCGCATCCCGTCTCACTGCCCACTTGCCTTTTTGGGGCTACCTGACATACTTTCCTGACCTCTTCTTTTCACGTCAGATTTGTTTTTGGTGTCTGAAGAAGAAATCTTTTGCCTTCATTTTAATGTTTTTAATGGAAAATTTAAACCATATACAAAAGTAAATGGACTTGTATAACGAATCCTTGTATAATGAACCCCTTTGTGCCAATCACTCGGGTTCAATAAGTATTGAGTCATAGCCAAACTTCTCTCCCTCTCCTGTATTATTTTAAAGCAAATCTTAGACAGCAGATCATTTATTTGGATTTCAGTATGTATTCTTAAAGTATAAGACTTTCTGGGGAAAAAATATGTATGTGTGTGAGATTGCTTGAGATCTTGGTTCCAGCATGTTATTAGTTTGGCTCCAATAAATTATTACAAAAGTAAACATACAAATTAACCATGATACCATTGTCGTCCTTAAAAAAACAATTTCAGTATAATCACTTACCTAGTTGGTGCCAATCCTAACTCTCATCCTTTTATAGCAGTTGACTGGATTAAATGAGGATCCACGCAAGCTCTCCTTCCAGTGAAATTGGTTGATTTTTCTCTTAAGGTTTCTTCTTCACTTGCACCTTCCTTATTTGTCCTTAAAATTGATTTATTGAACAAATTGAGCCCTTGTTCTATAGATGTGGATGCTTCTGATTATATTTCTGTGAAGTGATTAACCTACTAATCTATCCTTTGTATTTCTTGTTAACTGTAGTTGGATCTCGAGACATGCTCAGACTCAGCTTTGATTTCTTTCGGCTAGCCTATGCCTTTAACAAGTGACCATGTGGTGCAGACAACGTCTGCTTGTCGGTGGTTAATTGCTATTTGTGTGAAATGCTTTGGATGAGAGATCGGCTAACTTTCTCTGTGAGGGAGCAAATAGTGTAAATTTTAGGCTCTGTGGGCCATCTGGTCTCCTCGGCAGCAGCTACTAATCTCTGCCGTCGTAATGGGAAAGCCGCCACGGACAAAATGTAAGTGAGTGGCCATGGCCATGTTCCAGGAAAACTTTACTTGCAGAAACAGGTGATGGACTTCCTGCTTTAGGTCTATTAAATCATTAGGGGTGGCAAGATAGTGATATTTTAATGCTATAACTTTACTGTTCCTATATCAGGTGGCATGTTCTATAAAGAGAAACTATTCCTCATGTATTATTTGTTACCTTAGCAGTACAGTCATACACCACATAAGAGTGTTTCAGTCAACAAGAGACCACATATACAACGTGGTCCTGTAGGGTGACAGGGCAGGTAAAGAATTCCTATTGCCTGGTGACGATGTGGCCGTCATAATGTCCTAGCGCAACACATCACTCACATGTTTGTGGTGATGCAAGTGGAAGTAAACCTGTGTCACCTGTTGCATAAGAATATAGTACATAGGTTATAATTACAACAAATGATAACTGACTGGTTTGTGTACTCACAACACTGTACTTTTTTCATTATCTTAGTGTTCTCTTTCTACTTATTAAAAAAAGTTTGTGTTCTCTTTCTACTTATTAAAAAAAGTTTGCTGTCAGTCAGTATACCTGATACATCGTGTTTATTGCATCTCTTGTTTGCATCATGTTCCCTTGCTCTTGACCTAATCTTGTGGATCTTTTTGTGGTTGTTGTTTTCTAAGTAGCATGATTGTAGCCTATGAGCAATAGACTATGTTCCAGGTAGCCCAGGTGTGTATAGCAGGCTGTACCATCTAGGTTTGTGTAAGTGTACTCTTAAGTTTGTACAGTGACAAAATCCTCTGGAGGAGTATTTCTCAGAGTATAACCCAGTCATTAAGTGGCTCATGACTGTGTAGCAGGATAAAGTTGGATAAAAGTTGGATAAAATTTCCCGTGGCTTGCCACTTTCAAAAAGTGAGTTGGTTATATTAGCATTCTCCAACAATGACCATTTATGGTCTTCCCTTCTCCCACAAACTTGTTATGGACTCTTTATTTGAAACAAAAAGTATGATTTGAATTTTAAAAAAATTAAGTCCATTTTCCCTATTGATCCTTAAATCATTTAGTCCTTGGGATGTGGTAGCTTTTTCAAGTTGCTTACTGTGTTACTTTAACTCGGCTAGTCGTTTTGGAAAGCTTCTTTATTTGGTGTGGCAAGGAATTCCAGGCTCATTGTGTATACTATATTCTCTACACTCCTAATACCACCAAGTTCTTTAGAGAGTCCTGATTCTCTTATTGGGGAATGGAATTTCAGGACTACAATTTGGGCTCCAGGGCTTCTCATTGTTAATGGATTAATCACTGATTCTAGGTTTTTCAGTAGTCAGAACTAAATATATATATTGAGAACCTCATGAGTTCATACTGATACATCTAATTCAATGACAGTACTAAAAAGATTTTTAACTTACTCTTTTTAAATTTATATTTTCATCTTTCTCTCAGCTGACAATCCTGGTTCTCAATGAGACCAGGAATACTAAATACAATTAGAACATTATTTATAGTTTGCCTTCTTTTTGCTCAATATTAGGTCTGTGAGATTTACCCATGCTGTATTTAATAATTGTTTGGGTTTTTATCAAACAATACCACTAGCAATACCAATGTGAGAGGTTTGTTTCTGATTGCCTTCTTTTTGCTCAATATTAGGTTTGTGAGATTTAACCATGTTGTATTTAATAATTGCTTGGGTTTTTATTTCATTGTCTTGTAGTATACCATTGTGTGAAATAGTACCACACTTTTTGGTTTGTTCTCTAGTTAATGATCTTTTTGAGATGCTTCTGGATTGAGATGATTATGAATAAAGTTGCTCTGAACGTGCTTGTACATGTCTTTTTGGTGGACATAGGCACTTTTCTCTTGGATGATGCCCCTTGACTTGGTTATGTCCTGATAATAAGTAAATCCATAGTAAGTTGGAAGTATGTTTCATACACCTAACCTTATGAACATCATAGCTTAGCCTAGCCTCTCTATTGCTGGGAACACAATATCCAAAAAACACGGTCAGCACAGTACATTAGACTCTCGTGTACTAGAGTATAATTTTTTTACCCTCCTGATCGTGTGCAAGGCTGGGAGCAGTGGCTTGCAGTGGCCGCCCAGAATCATGGGAGAGTAGCGTACTACATATTGCTAGCCTGGGAGAAGGGCATAATTACAACTTTGAAATGCAGTTTCTACTAAATATACACCGCTTTTCTACCATTGTAGAGTTGAAATATTATAAATGGTCCCTGAATGACAATGGTTCCCTCTGTTTAACCCAGCAATGGAAGTTGCAGTTTTCTTTTGGATGAAGGGTACATTTCCCCAGGAGTGGTTAGTCATAGTACTGTGTATTAATTACCTACCGCTGTGCGAGAAATCACTCCACACAGCAAACATCTCTGTGGGTCAGTTTCTGTAGGGGCGCAACTTACCTGAGTGCCTCTAGCTCAGGGTGTCTCATAAAGCTGCAGTCTCGTTGTCAACTGGGGCCACATTCATCCCAAGGCTCAATTGGAAGGGACACAAAGGATCCTTTGGGTGCTTTCAAGTGCACTCATGTGATTATTGGCAGGTCTCGGGTCCCTTCTGGCCGTTGGCCAGAGCACCAGGTCCTGGGCCACTCCATGGGACAACTAACAACACAGCAGCTGGTTGATAGTTCAGAGCAAGGCAGATAGGGTGTCCATGATGGAAGCCATGGCCTTTTCATAACCTGTTCTTAGAGTGACAGCCCATCACATAGGCTTTATTCTCTGTATAATTTTGAAAAAAATTATATTGTGGTAAAATGTACATAACGAAAAGTTATAATTTTCACCATTTTTAAGTGTGTAGTTCATTGGCATTAAATACATTCACATTTTTGTGCAATCATTACTACTATCCATCTCTAGAATTATGTTCATCTTTCCAAACCGAAATTCTGTACCTATTAAATAAATAATAACTCCCCATTCCTGCCTTCCCACAGCCCCTGGCAACCACCACAGTACTTTATATTTTTGTGAATTTGACTACTTGAGATATTTTTATAAGTGGAATCACAGAATATTTGTCCTTTTGTGACCTGCATATTTCATTCCGCGTAATATCTTCAGTGATCATCCATGTTGTGGCATGTGTCAGAATTTCTTTACTTTTTAAGACTAAATAATATTCTCTTGCATGTATATACTACACTTGTGTATCCATTTATCCATTGATGGACATTTGCTTTCTTCTTTCTGTCTATTGTGAATAACATTGCTATGGGCATTGATGTTTTGCATTCTATTCTTAGAAGCCAGTTTCTGAATCTACTCCATACTTAAGAGGAGGAAATTGACTAAAGGTGTGAATACCACGAAGTGTTGGGCTCCTCTCAGAGTGACTACCACACTGTTTAAGTCAGTCTTAATAATTTTTCTCTATAATTATGTACTAACTGGATATGGATTTAAGTTCATTTATTTAATTTTGATATTTAATAACTGTTCTAAATGTAATTTTGTTTTATAATTATACTAGTTTCATAGTCAGATCCACAAAACAAGGGTTTAGTCAAGGGAGTGTAAATTCTCTGTTTTCTCTACCCTTTTCTTCCCCTCCTAAGTTATTAGATTCTAAAAGCTTCGGTTTACTTTTCCATTCTGTTACTGTTTTAATGTAAGTGGTAAAATGGTATATACCTTGCTTTTTTTTTACTTAATATATCCTGTCGATCACGCTTTAGTTGTAAATTACTCATTCCTTTTTATAGCTGCATAATATCTCATTGAGTGAATAAGTAAACCATATTTTATTTAACCATTTCCAAACTGATGGACATTTGGGTTGTTTGAAATTTTTGTAAATTGGGTTGTTTCTATTCACTACAATGGATAGCCCCTGTGCATATAAATGCCTTTTTTATATTTGTCAATATATATTTGGGACAGATTCCTAGATGTGGAATTGCAAGGTCAAGGGTAAATGAGTATATAGTTTTACTGGATATTGCCACATTTATCCTTATAAAAATTATATCTCTCTGTGTTCCCATCAGTAAAATATAAAAGTACTTATTTTTCTATACTTGAACCTCATCAACAGAACATGAAAATCTTGGTTTGTTTTGCCAAAGGGAATTTCATTGTAGTGTTAATTTCCATCTCTCATCATGAGTGAATTTGAACATATATTTTTTTAACTTAAAAATTTTCTTAAGAGACATTTCAGAACCATTTAAATCAACAGGTAAATCAACAGTGAATTTTCTTAGATAACATACATATTTACCTGGAGGTGCACATTGGGTTAAGAGGCATTTACATTTCTTTTTCTGTTAGCTGTCCATTTCTCTAGCCTAGTAGGTTTGTTGGTATTTTGTATTTTATAAACTCTTTTACATATTAGTAATAGGAGCCTTTTTGTCTATGTGTTTTCTTTCTGCTAGTTAAATAGAGGTACTCTTTAAGCTGCCTTTAGCTCACTTCATTTTGCTTCTCATCCTTTTCTGATAATGTTACGTTTATTTTCCTGGCTCAGTGATCATATCATTTAATATTTGATGACTCCACATCTATAGCTCAGACTTATTCTATTTTTTCAAACTCAACATGCCCCAGGTAGAAGGTGACTTTATCTGCAAACCTGATGTTCCTGTGTTCATTTATCAGGTAAATGGTATTATCATTTTCCCAGTTGAGAACTCAGAGTGATCTTTTGAGGTTTATTTATTATTAATTCAGCAAGTGTTTGTCAAGAACCTATCAAGTGCCAGATCTTGGGCTGGGCACTAAGTAGTAAATAGTCCTAGTCCTAGCTTCTAGGGAATAGTCTGATGGAGGAAAAGGTATTAATACCAAAACCCAAGACTAACTGGGTGGTATTTCAAGAGAATTTAAGGGTTGGGACACAAGGTTAGACTAGAGGGGTTAGAGGATAGCCTCTTTGAGAACGTGATATTTAAACAGATTTGAAGGTTTACCTGGTGTAAAAAAACAGGGTGCCAGTTTCCAGATACCGGAAACAGTGTGAAAGGATCCTGAGGCAGGAAAGAAGTTGAACTGCTAGGAAACAATAAGACCAGTTTGGCTGGCGTGTAGGGGTAGGAGGAGGGCCTTGAGATGTGACTTGATTTACTTTGTAAACCCATCACTGGGGTGCAAGTGGAAATTGGTAGAAGCATGGTCAGGAGGCTGTCTTAATATATAAAATGCCAGGGGCTGTCATGACCAAAAACAACCGGATGGACCACTGAATAGTGTAGGCTGCGTGGGGTGGTGGTGACAAGGCTGGCAGGGAGGTTAGTGAGGGATGACCAAATGACTGAACAGCAGGCTGCTTGGAGTGACTAGGCTGGCAGGGGGGCGGGGGGCAGTTGTGGGTGACCAGGCTGGCAGGGGGTCAGTTGGAGGTGACCCAGCCAGCAAGGGAGGGGGGGCAGTTAGGGGCGACCAGGCCGGCAGGCAGGTGAGCAGTTAGGAGCCAGCAGTCCCAGATTGTGAGAGGGATGTCTGATTGCCAGTTTAGACTCAATCGGGCATAAACCGGCAGATGGATATCCCCTTGGGGTTCCAAATTGGAGAGGGTGCAGGCCAGGCTGAGGAGACCCCACTCCATGCACGAGTTTTGTGCACTGGGCCTCTAGTAGTTGTGAAAAGTGATGGTTCTACTGTGAAATTCTTTCAGTTCTACCTCAGTGCTTTGTTCATTCCTCCCATAGTTGATTTCCTGAGCTCAGAAAGTTAACTCTTGACTACTCTAATAGTTTTTTACTTACTGGCCCCCACTCTGTGTTAGTCTCTGTCTCCAATCTAATCAACTTCAGAAGATGTGATCCCAGGTCTGTTTCTGTCACCTCCTTTCTCTAAGTCTCCCTGGGATGGGTGATTTTATGTGTCAAACTGACGGGGCTATACAGGTTGCCCAGAGAGCTGGTAAAACATTACTTCCGGGTATGTCTGGGAAGGTGTTTGCGGAATACCCTAGCGTGTAAATTAGTAGGCTAAATAAAGAAGACCTGCCCTCACCATCGTGGGGCTTCAGCCAATCCCTTGGGGATCCAAATACAACAAAAAGGAAGAGGAAGGGCGATTTGCTTCCCTCCCTGAGCTGGGCCTTCCATGTTCTTCTGCCCTCAGGCATTGGAGCTTCTAGTTTTGGGCCTTTGGACTCTGGGACCTATACCAGCAGCACCTCCTCTCCTCCTGAGCCCTCTTCTACTCCCCTGGGCCTCAGACTGACAGTTAAACCACTGGCTCCATCACATGAGCAATTCCTGCAGTAAGTCTCCAATTATCTTTCTCTCTCTCCTATATATTCTGTTTCTTTGTAGTCTCTGAACCCTGGCGAATACGCTCCTTTGTGAAAAAATGAAAGCCCTCCTGAAACCGAAGTCTTTTTATCATTTTCTTTAAGCTTCAAGTTCTGTTCCTCTGAGATTACTTTTTTTTTTTTTTTTAAGCTCATCTTCTGTCATATCTCTGCCTCCAGAACCCTGTCTCTCCTTTTTCTTCCCTAAACACTCTGCTCAGCCAAGGCTGGTTTGGCTCAGTGGATAGAACATCGGCCTGCTGACTGGAGAGTCCCAGGTTCGATTCTGGTCTAGAGCATGTGCCTTGGTTGCGGACGCATCCCCAGTGGGGGACATGCAGGAGGCAGCTGATCGATGTCTCTCTCTCATCAATGTTTCTAACTTTCTATTTCTCTCCCTTCTCTCTGTAAAAAAAAAAATGAATAAAATATACTAAAAAAAAAAAAAGAAAGAAAGAAAGAAAGCTCTGCTCAAATCCTAGTTATTCTCCTAATCCTCCTTACTTCCCCTCAGTCAGGTTGACTTTTAACCCCCACACCCTGGTTTTCTGTTGTTGACATACCTAAGTTCTAAGAGGCATCACAGTCTGTGTTGTATTGGAAATATTTTAAGTATTCGTTTTTCCTTTTTGTAACTGATAACTCAATAGTTGAATTGTATAAAATTAGGGAGCATTCCATGTGGTAATCACTCCTGGAAACCTTTGGTGAAAGAGACAATTCTCAAGTCCAATTTTACAATTACCTTGTATTGAACCATTAGGGAATAGACCTCATATACAGATAGGAAAATCTACCTCGCTCTCTGAAATAGCTTTTAAAGATCAGTGATCATCAGATAATACTTATGTTCTCTATAGTAGTTTGACAAAAAATATGTTTATAAGGCAATATCAGATTTCTTACAACTTTCAGGGGAGTCGTGGCCCATTTAGAGCATTAAATAATTGATTTTTGTGGTAGTGAAGAATGGCCAAATTAATCACGTATATATAGCATATATAAATGTTTCCCTGTTTTTACCTGAGGTATCTTGTGGACTAATTGTCCACTTGGCTAACGTGTCAGTTATCTTAGTAAGGTTAAATGTAGTTTGCATGTTGTCAAAGATTATTGTACTTGATTCTCAGATGTGATTTTGTTTGTATATTAGGGCCCACTAACATGTTTTGTGTTTGTGTGTGAAGAGCAGGGTGCTATAACTTACTGCCTACAAGCTTGCAAAATGATATAATGTATTTCCATCTTTTTTTATTCTGAACCGATTTTCCTGTCTCCTTCTTTCCTTCCCTCTCTCCATGTCTTCTTATAAATGAGGTTAAATCATTTTGTTTAAGTTAATATAGCTTAGTATTGTGTACCTGTACTACGTGCATTATGCTGCCTCTGAGGCAATTTCTCTGAAATGATCATGGAAATGGGGATTATACAGATTTGGTTTACATGTGATTTTTCAAATATTAATCTAACTCGGAGTCTGTTTGGATCATCTCTTGGATTAAATGACTATTTTTGTCTCCTAATATATATTGATGCAATAAAAGGGTTGGAAGATTATAGTAACTTTGGTTCCATACTCAATGGGATTCTCAATGGGATTTATTTTTGTCTTTGAAAATGCAGTAGGGACTAAAACTTTTAAATGTATTTATAAAAGTAAATTTCCCAAAGTCACTTCTCAAATTTTTGGTGTTTTAGCAATATTAACAAATGAAAAGTATTTTGGTTGTATTATTTTAAGGTAGAAATATCTTAATTGACATTTTACATGTGTTTGCTTAAGATTAAATTAGGACAGTTAGATTCTGCACTAAGCTTTGAGGTCTCAAGCTTTTGTTCTGAGATTTGAAATTAGTTTGAAACAGGACCTAGGGCTGGTGCTTCTAGGTAAGTATAAAACTATCAATTAGTTATCTGATCTTCAATCAAACTGCATTTAGTTTGGAGTGATGAAAGTTTTATTTTTAATACTGTGCATCTATAAGACAAAACGTTTAATGTAACATCTGATTTGACAGGTGTATGAAAGCCTTAAAAGATAAAATTGTCATAAATGAAATACTGCATTCCACATGGGATTTATGTAACTAGCTGTGAGGGTGAAAAAACCCGAAGTGGGAGAAATGACTCAGTTCCTCACTTTGCACTTTCCGTGTCTTTTTTTCCTCTCTCATTTCCTATCCTACATGACTATATTATTACATCGTGAATATAATCACATTAATTCAAAAGCCTGCTATGTTGTGATAAGCATTTGTTGTTTCGTAATAATTCCATTTATACCACATTGGAACTTTTCATCAGCACGTTCTGTTTAGGACAGTTTAGGGGAGGGATGGTCCTAGAACTGGTGAGTCGCACGCACCACACTGCAGATTCCGTAAGGTCACAGCCTGAGTCCATTCTTTGCGTCCTTCCCCACCTTCATAATGTGCAGTTGGGCTCAGTGAAGGTAATAGAATTATGTCCATTTCTGTTTATTACACTGTCCCTGGCGGTAGGTTTCTGGAAAGCTTAATTTTTTTTCTTTATTCTTTTTATTATTTGTTGAGAACTAGGATGGGGGTGGGGAGAGAGAGAAACATTGATTTGTTGTTCCACTTATTAATGCATTTATTGGTTGGTTCTCTCTCTCTCTTTTTTTTTCTTTTCTTTTTTACCACTTCCTGTCATCCTAGTCTTCCCAGGGTCATGACTTCCTATAGGTGATTCTCCCCCCCAACCCCCCATTAGCACAAGGAGGGGAGCTGAGAAATTTTGTAGCCTCAGTCCCCACACCTGTGCTGGGTATTACCGAGAAGTTTCCTTTCCCCAGAAATCAATAGGTATTGGTTGATTCTTACATGTGCCTGGACTAGAGGTCAAACCCACAACCTTAGTGTTTCAGGATAACGTTCTAACCAACTGAGCTACTTGACCAGGACTGCTTTTTGCTTTCTTTTGATCAATCTTCTAATTAGTATTTACATTTAGCCTTATTTTATATGATTTGAATGTATGTTAAACTTCTTAACCAGAAGAGGAGCAAAACCTACATTGCAAAGCTGGTCCAGAGACAATATTCAGAAGGTATCATTCCAGTGACCCTGAACTCCTCTAAACAAAGCCAAGGACCAAATAAATAATCTTTCGACATAGAGGGGGAAATAAAAGAAAAAAAAGGCATGCAGGGATGCAGGAGAAAAAGGATGATGTAGGTGGAGTGGAGGGAAGTTTCATAAACCACAGTTACAGCAATTGATCACCTGTATACTGTCAGGTTTTCCCCTATAATGTAGAAATGTTATATAAGTGGGGTTCTTGGCGTGCTGCGGGGACCAGCATTTCCTGAGGCCGCCACCACGGGAAGATGAGGTATCGTGGAAGGCTTGATTGGTGATGTAACATTAAGGGAATTCCCTTCAAGGTCCCGTCTCCCTCCGCCCTGCCGTGGGTAAAGCCCCTGTTGTCTTCATTCGGGCTAAGGTCAAAGCCGCTGCCCAGTTTCTGCTCCGTGTCTGCGCCGTCCAGTCCACGCCTGGCCTTGCTAGCTGGTGTTCCGAGCTGTATGTCGCCCATTGCCTGTGGGCTCCGCCTGGCACAGCTGAGTGTGGCTCAGAGGCAGCGAGTGCGAGGAGGCCGGAGCCAGGAGCAAAGCAAGAGGAGCGAGAGGGAGAATTCTTCGTTTTGCGGATTTTAACTAGGAGTTTATCCAACGAATTCTTCAGGATTTCACGTGCTTGCTATGACTCCACCCCTCGGGACAATTATCATTTTTTAAAAAATTTATTGATTAAAGCAGTGGTTCTCAACCTTCCTTATGCCGCAACCCTTTAAGACAGCTCCTCATGGGGTGGTGACCCCCACCCATAAAATTATTTCCGTTGCTACTTCACAACTGTAATTTTGCTACTGTTATGAACTGTAATGTAAATATCTGATATGCAAGATGTATTTTCATTGTTACCAATTGAACATAATTAAAGCATAGGGATTAATCACAAAAACAATATGTAATTATATATTGTGAAATATTTATTTCTAATTACAAATAAATGAAATTTTGTCTCGAATCGTGGTATAGCATGGGCAACAGTCTTCATATAACAACAGTAAACTACATTGCTACACTTTGCTACACCGAGGAGCGGTGTGTTGGTTCCTAAGACTATGGGAAATATGTGTTTTCCAATAGGCGACCCCTGTGAAAGGGTCGTTCGACTCCCGAAAGAACCGCTGGATTAAAGTATTACATATGTGTCCTTATCCCCCCATGGGACTGATAGTCACGCACCTTCCTTATATCCCTGCACTTGCACCCATCTTCCTCCTTGTTGAGTCCCTACCCTAGTGATTTGCTGGGAATGGACCAGTGCTTCCCTGGGGGAGTGTGAAGTTGCAGCTTCCTGGCGAAGCTGCCTCCCCAAGGGCCTGCTTACAATGTCTGGCCTCCCTTTGCTTACTTCCTATTATTGACATTAGCTAACTAGTTAGGATGGAAACAGAAACTGTGACACAGAATTTTGCAGCTGATTGTATTATCACGGTTTAAACTGAGCATCCATCTTTGAGAAGCACGTGAAAGATTATTTTAAGTATTCTAGCTGAAATGGGAATGTCATTTTCATTTAACAAGTTGTTCTTAGACTTTTTAATTCATGATAAGACATTAACAGAAAATGGTCGAATTAAAGCAGCTCTGTGATTTGTTGGCCATAGTATGGTTTCTCCTTTCCTGCCTATTGTTTTACTTTCTATAATGCAAATTTATTTATTTTTTATGAAATATTGAGATAAATCGTGTGCTAATTATGTTTAATTGTCCTTATTTGAGAGGTCTCAAGCTTTTGTTCTGAGATTCAGAATCGACATAAAAACATGTTGAAAACATAATTGCATTTTAATTTGAGAACTTGATCTCATAAAACTCCATATAACCGCCTAGTCTTTTAAAATATAAAAGAATCCAGATGTGCAGTATTTTTTTTTCAGCTCTTTTACTAGCTTTGTCAGTTTCCACAGCTGCAGTGTTGAACATTTATAGAAAATTATGGGTTTGTTTGGGTTAAAATGAAGTTAATGTATATAAAGCACTTAACCTAGTTTCTCACACATAGTAGGTCCTCAGTAATTAGTAATTAATTAATTTGGCTTTCTAGGGCACCATTCTTAGGGTACAGTGAGCCCATTCTACCTTCTTCTATTTGTAATTCATTTGGACTGAGTTAGCCAGTGTGGAGAAGAAAGCCTTTAGTGGGGCGGCACTATTTGACTTGTGTGTGCAAGTCCTTTTAGAGTTATTGGATGTCCTGGAAGGGGGGGGGTGGTAAGCTTTGTGCTATGTACTGGAGTTCTCAACCTGTGGGGCGAGACCCCTTTGGGGGTCAAACGACCCTTTTACAGGGGTCGCCTAAGACCAGCGGAAAACACCTATTTCCCATGGTCTTAGGAACCAACAGACCGCTCCTCGGTGTAGCAAAGTGTAGCAGTGTAGTTCACTGTTGTCATATGAAGACTGTTACCCATGCTACACCATGATTCAAGACAAAATTTCATTTATTTGTAATTAGAAATAAATATTTCACAATATATAATTACATATTGTTTTTGTGATTAATCACTTTGATTATGTTCAATTTGTAACAATGAAAATACATCTTGCATATCAGATATTTACATTAGAGTTCATAACAGTAGCAAAATTACAGTTATGAAGTAGCAACGGAAATAATTTTATGGTTGGGGGTCACCACCCCATGAGGGGCTGTCTTAAAGGGTCGAGGCATTAGGAAGGTTGAGAACCACTGTACTGTATGGTCATCAATAGTGACCAACTGATTTGGAATGTTGTTTTGTCACTAATTTCGAAATGTGCTCTTTTCTGTACAGTGGAAGTCGATCTGAATTAATTGCTTATTACCCTTTATAAATTTATAGAAAGAGAGGAACTGTCAGTCCAGTGTAAACCTTACAGACAAAATACTTTCTTTCATAAACACGGGGAGGAGGCAATCCCCAGATAACCATTTTGGGGCTACAGCCAGTTGCTGTTGTTTAACGAAGAGGGTTCGTGTTGACACCGAACTTTGGAGCCTGTCACATTGGCCTACTGTGAAATAATCATGTTTATTAAGCCATATTATTACTTAAACCCTCTGAATCAACATCCAGCCAGCCCCTCAGAGAGAAGCCAAAAGCCATTCATGTAGTTGTAGATGGTTGCCCCGTTAGTCTTCCGGCAGCAGAGGCTGGGAGCGAAATCTTTTCTGTCCCCTCCTCCACTTAACTTGATGGCTTGTTTCTGATAGCAGCTTGAGCATGTTAGGTAGGCTCTCTCAAAGCTGCTAAAATGTGTCATCACACGTCTGTCTTCTAAGCTGATCTGTAAACTCCTGGCTGGTGGCAGTGTTGTCTGTGTAATGGTCAACTTAGTGCAGGTTCTGGGAGTTCAGCGTTGACCCCTAGTCACGTTAAGTGCACGTCTCCCTGTGGCTTGGGAGACTCCGCAGTATTAACTGGCCCAGTTATATTGTTTGACATTATCTCCTAACGGTTCTTTAATGAAGAGCCTCTATCTAGAGAGGCTAACCTTCCTGTATCCTGTACCACTTCCATCATTCCCATTCTCATCTCTTTCTCCTCTGGCGATGCAGTCTCTGTTTCCTTTATTTCTGTCAAGGAACAGTTCAAGTCCTTTTCCCGAAGCTTTTAAAAGGTGACTTTAAATGTAAGTTAATATGAATTAAAAGTTAGATCTAAGAAAAAAAGGTCAGAAATATCCATCAGAATTGGAAATTTGGAATTGGTGCATTAAAAAAACATGTTCTTTTAAAAAATATATATTTTATTGATTTTTTACAGAGAGGAAGGGAGAGAGAGAGAGATTTAGAAACATCGATGAGAGAGAAACAGATCAGCTGCCTCCTGTACACCCTCTACTGGGGATGTGCCCACAATCAAGGTGCATGCTCTTGACTGGAGTTGAACCTGGGACCCTTCATTCCACAGGCTGATGTGCTATCCACTGAGCCAAACAGGTTAGGGCAACATTATGTTCTCTTTCTCTCTCTCTTTTTTTAATCTAATCTTTATTTTTCAGATTATTACAATTGTTCCTCTTTCTCCCCCTCCACCCAGCTCCCACTCCACCCTCTGACCTTCCCTTCCCCCCATTGTTCTTATCCATAGGTGTATGATTTTTGTCCAGTCTCTTTCCACACCCCTCACACCCCTTTCTCCCTGAGAATTGTCAGCCCACTGTCTTTTCTATGCCCCTGATTCTATTATATTCACCAGTTTATTCTGTTCATCAGATTTTTAATTCACTTAATTTTTAGATCCACTTGATTAGATATGTATTTGTTGTTCATAATTTTTATCTTTACCTTTTTCTTCTTCCTCTTCTTTTTTTTTTAAATATATTTTATTGATTTTTTTACAGAGAGGAAGGTAGAGGGATAGAAAGTCAGAAACATTGATGAGAGAGAGACATCAATCATCCGCCTCCACATGCCCCCTACTGGAGTTGTGCCTGCAAGCAAGGTACATGCCCCTGAGCGGAATCGAACCTGGGACCTTTCAGTCCGCAGGCCGACACTATCCACTGAGCCAAACCTGTCTGGGCCTTCTTCCTCTTCTTAAAGAATACCTTTCAGCATTTCATATAATACTGGTTTGGTGTTGATGAACTCCTTTAGCCTTTTCTTATCTGTCAAGCTCTTTATCTGACCTTCAATTCTGAATGATAGCTTTGCTGGGTAGAGCACTCTTGGTTGTAGGTTCTTGCTATTCATCACTTTGAATATTTCTTGCCACTCTCTTCTGACCTGCATAGTTTTTTTTGAGAAATCAGCTGAGAGTCTTATGGGTGCTCCCTTGTAGGTAATAAACTGTTTTTCTCTTGCTGCTTTTAGTATTCTCTCTTTGTCTCTTGCTCTTGGTATTTTAATTCTGATGTGTCTTGGTGTGGTCCTCTTTGGATTCCTTTTGTTTGGGGTTCTGTGTGCTTCCTGGACCTGTAAGTCTATTTCTTTCAGCAGGTGGGGAAGTTTTCAGTCATTATTTCTTCAAATAAGTTTTCAGTATCTTGCTCTCTCTCTTCTTCTGGCACCCCCATAATTCTGATATTGGTACGCTTGAAGTTGTCCCAGAGGCTCCTTACACTGTCTTCTAATTTTTGGATTCCTTTTTCTTTTTGCTTTTCCAGTTGAATGTTTTCTGCTTCTTTGTATCTCAAAATTTTGACTTGATTCTTGTGTTCCTCTAGTCTGCTGTTAGGTCTCTGTATAATATCTTTTATTTCAGTCAGTGTATGTTTAATTTATAGTTGGTCCTTTTTCATCTCCTAAATTTATCCATCTTTTCTAGGAAATTCTTGAAAAACCTTATAACTGTGGTTTTGAACTCTAATCTATATCCAGTAGTTGTTTTCCTCCATTTCTTTTGTTTTTGATCTGTTCTTTTGTCTTTGCATTTTTACTGAAAATTCCTTGAGTTGGTAGAGTAGCTTTGTGTGCTAGGTGTCCTATATGGCCCAGTAGCTCTGCCTCCCCAGTTACCTGAGGTGGACTCTCTTGGTACTCCCCTTTGTGGACTGTGTTTACAGTTTTGTTGTAGTTAAGTTTTGATTGTTGTTGGTATCACTGGGGGGGATTGATCTCCAAGCCAATTGGCTGTGAGGATCAGCTGTGTCTACGCCAGGAGAACTTCTGTGCCGGAGTAGTCAGCCCTATGATACCAGTCTTGCAATATTGCAAAAGCCTCTGTGTTTAGTTTGAATGGGGCAGAGTCTCAGGGCTGAGCAGACAGCCTTGGCTTCCTGTCAGTCTTTTCCTATGCGGCCTCTGGGTCTGTGTCCCTTGGTAACTCTGTGTGTGCACTTGCGCTAGTGCGCCTCCAGACCTCTGCCTTTCCGGCTCCCCTGAGTTTCCGTGTGCTCTTGGGACCCGTACGAGTCCAGGATCTTGCCTGAAACTTGGGTTCACTACAGTTGGCAGTGGATTTCAGTGCAGTTGGGAGGGTTCTGTCTTCCTCCCACTAGACAAAGCCAGCGGCACAATCAGCAGTCAGCCCTCAGTGTGCACACTTGCGCTCGCGCTCCTCCAGACCTCTGCCTTTCATGTCTCCCCTAAGTTTCCGTGCACTCCTCCCTTTTCACAACAATCCAGACTCCCCCTATATGAGTCTTGTCTGGAACTGGGGTTCAGTGCTGTTGGAACGGGGGTTCAGTGCAGTTGAGAGTTTTTGTCTCCCTCTTGCTAGAGGAAGCCAGCCAGGCCCTCCGCAGCCCATCCTCTCTATGCGCGTGTCTTCGTACCTCAGCTTTTTGCAGCTCCTCTGGGTCTCCATGAGCCCCTCTCTTTCCCTCTAATTGTAGGATTTCCACTCAGCCAGCTTTCCTGTGGTTCTGGATGATGTCCATTCTGTCTTTTAGTTGTAGTTTTGGAATTCTTGTGCGAGGCAGCAGTTTAGGTGTTCACCTATGCTGCTATCTTGGTTTCTCCCAACATTATGTTCTTAAGTAACAAACATATTTGTAAACATTATCCTCATTTAAAAATTAAAAATTATACAGGGTGGGGCAAAAGATTTATATGAAAAATAATGTAATAAGTAATTTAAGAATAAACTGTGTTTTGTGTACTCACAACATTATTTTGGTAAAACTCTAGATTTTTTTCCAAATAATTCAAAATCTGAAAGTAATGGGAATTTTTGGTAAAGCTTATGGAAAGAGAGTTGTGTTATATTCAGATTGTCATGAGAAAGTTGTCTTTTATTGCATTATATGGCATTTTATAACATTATATAAAAGGTACAAGGATTGACTTTATTTACAAATGGTTTTATTGTGACGTAAAACTAGAAGTCTTTTCTGTGTACTCTTTTTTCACACAGCCCCACCACTTCAATTAAACCATAATAGTTAATGTATATAGGAAAAAAGTTCGATGTTATTGGATTTTTTGGGGAGAAAACTTCCTTCTAAGACAATAGCAGAGACTTTGAGCCAAGAACCGGTGGACTGTAGAGTACCATAAATCATGGTTGAGATATGAAAGTTTTATATTGTTTCTTCTCCACTGTTATTTTTCTTTTGTACTGGGCCTATGTTTAGCTTATTTCCTTACTCCTGAATAATAATATCATTAAGCAGGCCAAGGGGGAAAAGGTTTTATTGAAACTAAAAGTTAGTAACTTAATTTGATTCTGAGTTTTTAGAATAATTTTACAGTGAGTTGTTTTTTATACCATTTGTGGACAAAGTAACAAGAATAGAATTTGTTCTGTGATACATATATTTATATATACACATACATCTATATATTAAAAGCCTAAGTGACCATCACATCCAAAACAGCTGAATGGCGACTGAACAGGCTGTGTGGGGCGACCAGGCCGGCAGGGGGTTAGTGAGGGGCGACCAAATGACCAAACGACCTAGCAGCAGGCTACATGGGGTGACCAGGCCAGCAGGGAGGTTACTAAGGGGCGGCCAAATGACTAAGCAGCAGGCTGCGAGGTGCGACCAGGCTGGCCAGAAGGGTTAGTGAGGGGCAACCAAAAGACCGAGCAGCAGGCTGTATGGGGCTGCCACAGTGGAGGGCAGTTGGGGGTGACCAGGTTGGTGGGGGGGCATTTGGGGGTGACAAGGCCAGCAGGAGAGGCAATTAGGAGCAATCAGGCAGGCAGGCAGGTAGGTGAGCAGTTAGGAGCCAGATTGTGAGAGCAATGTCTGATTAGGTCTCGGATTGAAGAGTGTGCAGGCTGGGCTGAGGGTACCTCTCCCTCCCTTCTCCCCCCTTGCACAAATTTTGTGCACCGGGCATTTAGTATACATATACAATACATATATATTAATATATTTAGGCTTATGATTTTTCAAATAATATACAACATTGATTTTTACATTTAATAGTATGACAGAAACCTTTACATTTATGCTTAGTTTGCATTTTATTAGTTTAATCTTACTTAGTGCTTTATTATTTTTATGAAAGCTGCTTTGCTAGGCTTTGTGGGAGATGTAACAATGAATTTCTTAACCTTTCAGGGACTCGTAATCATAGTCAACTCATAGAACCACAAACTTTTAGAATGGGAAGACATTTAAGAGGTTATCTTTTCTTTGGTCTGTGTGTGTTTAAACAGCAGTCCTCTGATTCCTACCCGTTCAGTGTCTCCTCTCCCCTTCTCCCCATGCTCCCAGACAGATACTGATGCTCTTTTCTGGGCGGGGGACAGAGGAATTCCAGCATCCAGTGATTGGCTGGCAGAAATGTATGGCTTTCAGGGGCTGCTACTTGCTTCCATCTCCTTTGTTTGGTAAGCAGGAGGAGAGGCAGGCCATTTTTTCCAGGTCAATTTTTGGTCTAGGTTTTAAAACTATGAACACAAGAAATCATTTTAGTGGGTACTGACTGGAATATAAAATAAAACAAAAAAAAATAATTTGGAGAATACTAAAGTGTATTGTAGATTATTTCAGGCATATCAGGTGGGTTTAAATATAATGGATTGTCATATAAAGTGTATTCTAAGTACACTTGTGTAAAATGTATTTTTTTTAACTGCAGTGTAAAGGATTTGGAAAACATGTCTCCAATCTGTCCATTGCACCCTTGCTTTCAACCTGGGGGCAGCCATTGATCCCCATATCTCTAGATATGTTACTTATTCATTTGCTCTTCTCTCTTGTTATCATGACCTGGCTCCAAGGTAAAGTGGTTTCTACACAGGTAGAAATAGACAAGGTGATATTTTTCTGCAGTATATCTTAATAAAAGATGTGCAGCGAGGTAGTTTTTTTCTCATTAAGTTGGTTTTGCTTGCATGTATCTGGGTACAAATAAATGCTTTGGTGGATCTGTTAATCTGCAAGTATTGTTTATTTAAAATATATATATATATTTGATTTTTACAGAGAGGAAGGGAGAGGAATAGAGCGTTAGAAACATTGATGAGAGAGAGACATTAATCAGCTGCCTCCTACACACCCCCTACTGGGGATGTGCCTGCAACTAAGGTACCTGACCGGAATCGAACCTGGGACCTTTCAGTCTGCAGGCCAATGCTCTATCCACTGAGCAAAACCAGTTTTGGCTACAAGTATTGTTTATGATGTGCCTAACTTGATACCAAGATGTGATTTAAGCACCAAGAGAATTTGGATGATTTAATACTAGAACATAATAAAACTATTTATTCAATATTCATGTGGGCACAGACAGAGGCATAATTGTATTCTTGTAGTGCACAATATAAAACCTAATATTGTTTTGGGGAATCAGCATGGTATGCTGAAGCCATGGTTTGGAAAAAGGCATTGTAGTATGTTTTTATCTGTGGGAATTACTGGCAAGTGTAATTGAGAGAGTCTAAATACTGTAGTTGTTTACTTCATTTTTGAATTTGGCTAAAATATTTTTGGTCTTGTTATTATTATTTTTTACTAATCATTGAATTGTTCTTTAAGACCTGTGGTAGCAATGAAGCCATAATTGTTTTTGATAAATGTATCTTCTTTTAAAGATTAAAAAATTTCCTCTCACTAAAGATAGTTTAAAACATATTTAAAGAAAGGAATACTGGACTGGATGTTCATTTGCCCATTCCACAGATCCAACATTTAACAACTCTTTGTTAGCCTCTACCAGCTCCCTTTCCTCAATTCCCAATTATTTTAATGCAATTCCTTTGTTATAAAACATCATCTGTAAATATTGCATGATGTATTTCTGAAAAACAAAGACTTCCATTTCTAGACATGTGAAGTAGAATCTTAACCTTTTTGAGGAACGTATGAAGTTATGGATCCTCAAATTATGTTTGGAGTGTTAGAGTGATATAAAAGAAAAGGGGGATCCTTTAAACGGAATAAGTGGAAAAAAAGCAATACCTGATAAGCAGTGAACCAAAAAACAATAGAAAGGTTACAATGAAAAAGCCAATTAATAACTTGTTCTTTTCCCTGGAAAGAAAAGGGAGCTATTGGCATTTTTGAACATTTAGTATGTGTCCATATTCCGTTCAGGCCTGTACAGGAGTAAAACTAAATGTACTTGATACTATCTGGGATGGAAATTCTGTTTCTAGACTTTTTCTTGAGAGGAAAAAAATCAAAGATGAGTACAGAAACTGCAAATCAAGGTATTCACTGCAATATTTATAGCAGTGAAGAATTAAACCTAATGCTCAATCATGGTGTGTGATTAAATACACATAATATATTTGTAAAATATTATAATATTTTGTAACCACTAGAAATGAAATAATATGATAGCAATTTTAGAAAATGTTTAATGCATATTTGAATACTTCAAAGAAATTAACCCAGATATTAACATGAATTAATAGTGGGTATCTCTAGGTTTTAAATTATGAGTGATATTTATTTCTTTAATTTAAGGAGGGGGATAGTGTTGCAAATTTGTCTATCAGCATAATATTATTGAGAACTTAACTATGTGTTAAGCACTATTTTAACATGTTTCATCTTTTTACTTTTCACAATAGCCTTAAGAAGTTATATTAGCCAAATTTTATAGATGAAGAAATGGACACAGAGAGAGATTGAGTACTTTGATAACTTGTTTCTCCTTCTAAGTTTATTCTTTGCTTCCATAGGTAGTTTTATTTCCAACAATTGGGAAGATACTGTAAATACTATTTTGGTTTTCTAATTTTTATTTTAAAATATATGGTGAATATTGTGACATTATTAGTAAAAATATTTTTAAATTGATGGATAACATTTATCTTCTAAGTCTACCATGATTTTTAAAACTGGTCCTTTATTTTTGTTCTGTGCCTCCCCTGTAGCTTTCTGCTTAGAGGAATAATGAGCACCTTTGTAAATAAGTCTGTATGTGCATTTCTGTTTCGCTCCCTAGGGAAATCTCTTAGCAGACAATTATTGGGTCAAAGAACATAAACATTTTAAAGACTTTTTGAGGCAAATAATCATTCCTCCTTAAATTTAGAGAAGTTGTTTTGGGGCTATAAATACAGGAGAAATGGGTCATCTAAATATCAGTGGGAATTTGTACTTTCATAGTTGCTCTTATAAAAATCCTGGTTCTCTGAGCTTCCTGGAGACAGGAACATAGAGAAAAGGAGAAACAAACTTTGAAGATTAAATTATGGCAATTACTTGTTCTCTGACTTTGAGTTGCTACTTCTTCATTTCTTTGATTATCTTAAAATGTAGATTACTCCAAATTTTTATTGCAAATTGTCATGAAAACATTACACAAAGTATATATATCAAGTTTGCATGGACTTTTTTTGTTTGACTTTATAACTCATAATTAGATATAACAATTTCCATTGCATAATTTTAAAATTATAGATGTAAAAGGTCTAACACATTGATTAGAAATTATGATGACCATAGGGAGTATTTTAATGTTATATTTTAAAAGTACATGTTTTTATTTCAGAGAGAGGAAGGGAGAGGGAAAGAGGGATAGAAACATCAATGATCATTGATCGGCTGCCTACTGGGAATTGAGCTCGAAATCTGGGCATGTGCCCTGACCTGGAATTGAACCATGACCTTCTGATTCATGAGTCAAAGCCCAACCATTGAGCCACACTGACTGGCTTAATGTTACATTTTTAAATTAAAAAAACACACACACACACAATTTTTTTTAAGGGCCACTTATTTTCTTTTCATGACTGGCAAGATCAGAAAATTTTTTGTTTAATTAATTGATGATTTTTGTTAAATGATTAAGTTTTTGGTGTTAATTCTCACCCAAGGATATCGTTTCCAACCAGTGGGGTGGGGGGCAAGGAGAGAGAGAAAGATCAATATGAGAGAGACATATCAATTGGTTGCCTCCTGCATGCACTCCCACCAGGGATCGAACTTGCAACCAAGGTACTTGACCTTGACCCGAAATCAAACCCATGACCCTTTGGTGGTTGGGCTGACTCGCTAACCACTTGACACACTGGCCAGGGCGAATGATTAAGTTTTTATTGTGGTTTCTCTTGAGCATGTTTTCTTCCAGAAGCTCCTGTAGGCTACTTCTACAAAAACTTTTACTGAAGATTTGGGAAGGTTAAGGGGATGGGGTGGGGTTTAGAGAATAATTAGTGATATCAAAATTTTCTTATGAAACTACCATAGAGGTTAGGGTCAGGTTTTCTGGGAAGACCAGGATTGACAAAGTGTAATTTCACAGTATAGGAATTTGTGAGAGATTCAAATGGGATAAATGGAAAAAATTCTATTGAAATTTGAAAGCCTTATGTATTAGAACGGAAAAATGCTAATTATGAAACTATTGTAAATGGCAGAGATGGAAAGTAAGCACAAGGAGGATTTTTATCAGGGACTCTTAATCCATAATTAATTATTATATTAGAAAGGTTCATAACCTTTCAAAATGAAGTGTATGTGCAAATTGGAAGGTGAGGTGCCCAGTACTGTTTTCAGATTTTTAAAGGTATGACTCCCCAAAACTCAAGCTAGTATTAGGATAAAATATAAGCTCTATAAGGCTAAGGATTTTTGTCTGTTTTATTCACTCTTCTGTTCCTGTTTCCTCATACATACATAGTTCTCCTCAATAAATATTTGTCGAATGTATGATTTCTGTAAGTTTGTGTGTGATATAGTTAATCGTAATGGATTTTTAGAAGTTACCAATAGTGAGGTTGTTGTCTTATATGTTAGCTTCTAATTTTTCCAAAAAGTTACTCTTGTGTTTATGCTAAGATCAGGAAGTAGAGCATTTGTATAATAAGTTTGTGATTGAATTTCTTTCTCTCTCTTCTTTTTTTAACATGGGAATGTAATAGGAAAAATTATTCTAAGTGATACATTCATTCATCAGTATTTTAGAAAATATATTCTGATGCTGTTTTAATTTGATTCAATGAGTGAAACCTTAATAGAAAACTTGCCCTTAATTTTGTGAATGGAAAATTTTGGTAATTTGTTTTTATTAGATCAAGTAGTATGACAATAACTGCTATTCTGGCTAAAAATGTAAAGTCAACAAAACGTTGACAAATTGACCTGCAGGGAACATTGCTTTATCAGCAAGAGAGTAAGATTATTGCAGTGAAGCCCAGTTATTCAAGATCAGTACCATTATACAGCATTTTCAGCAAGTGGTCTTGTGTAGTCTTTGATTACGTTAGTCAGTGTAATAAATTTCTATGCTCTTTAAAATAGAAATTTGGGAGAAGGTTAAAAAAAATAGAAGGTTAAAATGCCAGTCCACCTTAAATATTGTAAAATTACAGCATTTCTAAATAAGAGAGTAAGTGAAGGAGAAACCAAGTTGGTGGCAACCTAAACTGCTGCCTTGCTAACAATTTCAAAACTACAACTAAAAGACAAAATTATGAAGATAGTGTAAGGAGCCTCTGGGATAACTTAAAGCATACCAACATCTGAATTATGGGGGTGCCAGAAGAAGAGAGAGAGCAAGATACTGAAAACCTATTTGAAGAAATAATGACTGAAAACTTCCCCCACCTGATGAAAGAAATAGATTTACAAGTCCAGAAAGCACATAGAACCCCAAACAAAAGGAATCCAAAGAGGACCACACCAAGTCACATCATAATGAAAATGCCAAGAGCAAAAGACAAAGAATATTAAAAACAGCAAGAGTAAAACAGTTGGTTACCTACAAGGGAGCACCCATAGGACTGTCAGCTGATTTCTCAACAGAAACTATGCAGGCCAGACGGGAGGGGCAAGAAATATTCATTGTGATGAATAGCAAGAACCTACAACCAAGATTACTCTACCCAGCAAAGCTATCATTGAGAACTGAAGGTCAGATAAAGAGCTTGACAGATAAGAAAAAGCTAAAGGAGTTTATTAACACCAAACAGTATTATATGAAATGCTGAAAGGTATTCTGTAAAAAGAAGAAGAAAAAGGTAAAGATAAAAGTTAGGAACCACAAATATCAACAAGTGAATCTAAAAGTCAAGTGAATAAAAAAATCTGATGAACAAAAAAAAACCTGGTGAATATAATAGAATCAGAGGCATAGAAAGGGAGTAGACTGATAATACTCAGGAGGAAAGGGATTGGGGTTGTGGGAAGAGACTGGACAAAAACTGTATACCTATGGATGAGGATAGTGGGGAGGGGGTAAAGGCTGAGGGTAGGGTGGGAACCAGATGGAGGAAAGCTATGGCGGGAAAAAGAGGAACAGTTGTAATAATCTGAACAATAAGGATTTATTAAAAAAGAGTAAGTGAATTTCTAAAAATCAGAATGTGTTGGAACCAGTATTGATTTCATGAATCAATTTTTTTCTTAATTAAAAGAGATGATTATAAATTTTTTTTCTTTTGGTACATACTTTATATCAGTGGTCTGCAAACTCACTAGTCAACAGAGAAAAATACCAATGATTGAAATTTCTTTTGAGAGCCAAAATTTTTAAACTTAAACTTCTTCTAATGCCGCTTCTTCAAAATAGACTTGCCAAGGCCGTGGTATTTTGTGGAAGAGCCGCACTCAAGGGGCTGAAGACCCACATATGGCTCGCGAGCTGCAGTTTGCTGAACATGGCGTTATATGATTGATTTTTACCAGTCAGACATAAAAGATACTTGACTACTTGTTTGCTGCCTGCTCTTGATTATTTGGGAATAGAGTTTTTTAATCGTAGGTAGATTTAAAAAATTACATTTTTGCTCTGGCCGGTTTTGTAAATGCTCAGTTCAGTGGACAGAGTGTCGGCCTATGGACTGAAAGGTCCAAGTTTGATTCGGACCAGGGGAACATGCCCAGGTTGCGGGCTCGATTCCTAGCCCTACCTTTCCCCCCCACCTCCAGTGGTGGGAGTGCAGGAGGCAGCTGATGAATGATTCTCTCTCATCATTGATGTTTCTCTTTCTCTTTCTTCCTCTTGAAAATCAGTAAAAATATTTAAAAAAAGGTTGACCAAAAATACTACATTTTCCAGAATTGTTATTATGAATAGGAGCTATGCTAATTTTGAATTTATTTAAAACAATTGCATCCATGCTGTCTGTGGTGGTGGTGGTAGTGGTGGTGTCTGGATGTAAGATGATGAAGGGATTAACCAAAGATCATATATTCATAACCTGTAGACACAGCCAGCAGTGTGGTGTTGGCCAGAGGGAAGGGTGGACAAATGGGGAAAATAGAGACATCTGTGATAGTGCCAGCAATAAAAATAAAGTTAAAAAAGATGTGAGAACATTTGCATCATTTCAAAGCCTTTGCAAGATAGCTAGAATAATTTTAAGAGAAGGGCAGGAACTTGCCTGCATAGATTTCGTATCTTGGTATGTGATTTCTTTCTTTAGTTAAAGTATGATCAATTTCTAGGTCACCACACATTTTAGCACTCAGGTTTTAGTATATAATATAGTTTGAAGTAGAATTTAAAGTTTTGATCTTCAAATTGATTTGTAGTTGTATCTTTGAGGTAATTTAGCCTTATATTTTAGCCAGGGAGCAGATCCTTTCTATAGTATTTCTAACAATCTTTGCCTAATAAATCACCGACCAGGGACTTTACTTCTTTATGAAGCAGGCTTCTCATTAATTATGCAATAATTAAGTTATTTTTCATTGAACTGAAATCTGTCTTGTGCTGGGCACCATAATTTCCATGTTCCCCCTTTTAAGTTATGAAGTATACATACAAATATTGAAAATACTATAATGAACATTACCAAAATTCCATTTACTCTTAATTTTTTCTTTATTTGCTTGTGACTACTATTTTCTGTATTAATGTATTATTAGCGACATATATATCTTGCTTACTACAATGAATACACATAAAATTTGTGCATTTCTGTTCTTGATTATTTTAGTAGTTTTGTTCAGAAAGGTAACACCCATTCAACTTTCTCTTATTTTCTGCACTAAAGTGAAGCAAGACTCTCCTTAAAGGACCGCATTTGACCTGAGATCCTCCCAAGTGCCAGAGCTGGGCCACTGTTCTCCTTATTTATTGCTCATGGAATCTTCTAGATCATTACTCTTACTGCAGGTTTAAAGCCTTGTCCCTTCAAAGCGTGTGCTATTTACTGCCTTCAGTGTCGTCAAATACCAGCTGACCTCTCAGGTCACTCTTATTTATATGACTTTTTTCTTTTAAAATAAAAAAATAACAGCATGTTCACACCATGACCACATTTACCTAAGCTCTCAAAAATATGAGTATGAAAGTACTAATAAAAATTTCACTTCCTGATGTCAATACCAGATACCAAGCTGTATTACAATGCCACTATTCTCAAAACAGCCTGGTACTGGCACAAGAACAGACATATATATTAATGGAATAGAATAGAGAACCCAAGCCACTCAATTAAAATATTCAACAAAGCAGGAATGAATATACAATGGAGTCAAGACAGTCTCTTCAATAAATAGTCTTGGGAAAATTGGACAGATACATGGGAAAAAATGAAACTAAACCACCAACTTATACCACACACAAAAATAAACTCAAAATAGATCAAGGACTTCTTAAACAGAAGATGGGAAACCATAAAAATACTAGAGGAATCCACAGGCAGCAAAATCTCAGATATGCCGAAAGAAAGAACTTCTTCACTAATACTGCTCCTAGGGCAATGGAAGCTAAAGAGAAATAAACAAATGGGACTAATTCAAAATAAAAAGCTTTTGCACAGCAAAAGAAACCAATAAAACAAGAAAGCCCACTGCATGGGAGAACATATTTGCCAAAAGATATCTCTAATAAGAGTTTAATTTCCAACATTTACAGGGAACCCATACAATTTAACAAAAGGAAGACAAACAACTCATACAGAAAATGGGCAACTACCTAAATAGATACTTTTCAAAAGAAGACATAAGGAAGGCCAAGAGGCATATGAAAACATGCTCAAATTCACTAATCATCTGAGAGATGCAAATTAAAACAACAATGAGGTACCATCTCACACCTGTCAGAATGGCAATCATCAACAAATCACCAAAGACAAGTGCTTGTTGAGGATGCAGATAAAAAGGAACCCTTGTGCACTGCTGGTGGGAATGCAGACTGGTGCAGCCACTGTGGAGAACAGATCCTAAGAAGCTAGAAACACCAATCAGAAAGGATATATGCACCCCTATTTTCATAACAGCACAATTTACCATAGCTAAGATTTTGAAACAGCCTAAGTGCCCATCAGCAGACAAGTAGATTAAAAAACTGGGTTACATCTATACAGTGAAGTACTATGCTGCAGTAAGAAAGAAGGAATTCTTACATTTGCAACAGCCTGGATGGACTTGGAGAGCATCATGCTAAGTAAAATAAGCCAATCAGAGAAAGATAAATACCCCATGATCTCACTCATTTGTGGATTATAATGAACAACATAAACTGATGAACAAAAACAGATCCAGAGACAGAGAAGCATCGATCAGAAGGAAGGTAGGGGAGGGTGGGCATAAGGGGGAGATATCAACCAAAGGATGTATATGCATGCATATAAACCTACCCAATGGACACAGACAACAGGGGGGTGAGAGCATGATTTGGGGGGGGGGTTATTAGTAGGGGGTAATGGATGAATAAGGATACAACTTAATAAATAAATTTAAAACAATTACTCTTCTGTGGATAGAATATTCTCCAAATTAATCAAGTGAAATTAAAATAGAAATGAGTCTCAATACTCAATAATATGTATGGCAACAAGATAAAGTGATTGGCATGCAAAAAGCAACAACCCAAAACCAAGATAAAAACAATAAAAATCTCTATTCCTGCTAAAAATGATTATAAGCTATAAAGAAAGTCAGAAAAGTATAAAGCAAATATTTTCCTGAAAGTATAATCAGAGATATGTTCATTTTATCCAAAAGGAAAGTTGAAAATAAGGTTGTATATCAACTAAAGAACTATTGAAAATTTTAGAGAAATATTGGAAAATCTTGAAACGACACAGTGATCTGACAGCGTGGTTACAGAAAACACATAAAGAACATGGCCCTAGCTCTTGCTGTGTCTCAACAGGTTATTCAAAAGTGAAGCAAAACAAAAGATCTAGACATAGTGGTACAAATCAATCCTTGGTGAATTTGTTGCTGTACTTATAAAATTGCTTTGCTCCCCAGTTGTCATTGGTTTTGTCATTTATCCCAGCAGACAAAGTGAAAAATATTGTAAATTTCATTATATACCAGTGCATGACTTCTGCAACAACTATCTACAGAAATGATATGCTATGTGTCACATAGCTAGGGCCTCAGCTTTGGTCACTGGGAGGCGTGGCCAGCCTGCTAATCACCACAGGCCAAGGCCGCCCCACACCCCAAGGGAACCGCCACCCTGGTCTGAGACACTCTTCAGGGCAAACCAGCTGGCCCCCACCCATGCACCAGGACTCTATCCTATCTAATAAAAGAGTAATATGCAGATTGACCATCACTCCAGCACACAAGATGGCTGCCCCATGTGGACATAAGATGGCCAGCAGGGAAGGGCAGTTGGAAGGGACCAGGCCTGCAGGGGAGGGCAGTTAGGGCTGGTAAGGGAGCAGGTAGGCATCAATCAGGCTGGCAGGGGAGTGGTTAGGGGGTGATCAGGCTGGCAGGCAGAAGCAGTTAACAGCAATCAGGAAGGCAGGCAGGTGAGTAGTCCTGGATTATGAGAGAGATCCCAGATTGGAGAGGGTGCAGGCTGGGCTGAGGGAAACATCCCCCCCAGCTGCCCCCCACCTCCGCATCCCCCTCCCTTACTGCCCGGTACATGAATTTTGTGCACCAGGTCTCTAGTATCATTATATTTTCCAATTCTGCTAAAGGGATTTCAAATTAAGCTTAAGTACAAATTAATAATTTAGAGAGTAGTTAATTCTTTCTGTTGGGTTGAGGATTAAATTCATTAAACAGGAAAAAAAATAGTAAGAAAACAGTTATGATTTAAAATGAAGTTAATTTCAGTCTCAATGCCAGGTTTAAAATGTGGCCTATTTAAGTGGAAAAATGCCAAGAATAAAACATGGAATATGTATGATAACGTGTGAGTCTTTATATGTGCTAAAAGAATAATACCCTATGGTCATTGGTTTCATTCTTAATAATCATCAGGTATGGTATGATAGTTCGTAATTCATGACCCATTCACAAGTATTATAATTGGACTTTGAAAAATATATATCCCAAACATTTTCTATAGATGGGATAAATTTTAGGTTCATACACTATATGAACTACTTTGCAAATCTGTTTTAGTGAATAAACTTAAAATATTAAATATATTATGGCATAATTAAGTTTTTTTATGTATTGGTTAATCGTTGGATAGTAAAAGCATTACTTGTCAGTGTAAAGAGAGGAAAGGAAGGGGAGGAACTATAAGTTAAAAGGGTTTAAAAGATACAGTAACAGTTGTCTATCTGGATTTTGTTTAGATCTGGATTGGAGCAATCTGTTTAAAAACCACTTATGGCCGAAACCGGTTTGGCTCAGTGGATAGAGCGTCGGCCTGTGGTCTGAAAGGTCCCAGGCTCGATTCCGGTCAAGGGCATGTATCTTGGTTGCGGGCATATCACCAGTATGGGGTGTGCAAGAGGCGGCTGATCAATGTCTCTCTCTCATCGATGTTTCTGACTCTCTGTCCCTCTCCCTTCCTCTCTGTAAAAAAATCAATAAAATATATTAAAAAACAACAACATTTATGACTTGACTGGTGTGGAGCAGTGGTTGAGCATCAGCCTATGAACCAGGAGATCACGATTTGATTCCTGGTCAGACACATGCCCACGTTACGGGCTCGATCCCCAGTAAGGGGTGTGCAAGAGGGCAGTTAGGGCTGGTAAGGGAGCAGGTAGGCATCAATCAGGCTGGCAGGGGAGTGGTTAGGGGGTGATCAGGCTGGCAGGCAGAAGCAGTTAACAGCAATCAGGAAGGCAGGCAGGTGAGTAGTCCTGGATTATGAGAGAGATCCCAGATTGGAGAGGGTGCAGGCTATCAGTGATTCTCATCATTGATGTTTCTATTTCTTTCTCCCTCTCCCTTTCTCTCTGAAATCAGTAAGAGAATATTTAAAAAATAGTAAAAATAAAAACCACTTGTGAAACAGGATTTTGAGCACAGATTGGTAGCTGATGTTAAAAAGAAATTATTCATTTGTTATAGATATATAATGATATTATGTTATATTTTAAAAGCAGATCTTTTCATATAGAATTATCTAAAGATGAAGTGGTAAAATGTCTGGAACTTGATTTATAATAATCCAGAGTCGTGGGAGAAGGGTTTTGGGATAGGTAGAGATATAAATGAAACATGATTTGCCATGAGTTAATAATGGTGTGTTTATTATACTAGTTTTGATTTCGCATTATTTTGAAAATTTTCAAAAAATAAATTCAAAAGCACTGGAATGCAACACTATTGATAGAAGGTAACTGCAGCCCCAGGTGGCACTGCTGGGTAATACATTCAGAAGTAAGGATGGTTATGAGTGACACACAGATGTGCTATTATAAACTTAACTAATGTTTAAATCTTGTATTTTATTTTTCTTCAGAGCTGAAGCCATTTATTTGAATCTTGGATGATTAACACCTAAATGCTTAGTTCTCAAAACTGCTCCAGAGTCCCACTGTCAGGATTAGATGATCGAAGTTACCACTAAGAAATTACTGTCTTGAGTCTTACGGTAAGATCACGCTACATATTCTGAAGGCTAAATAGTGACTCTGAGGTCTAAAAAGCCCTTGAAATGCTATATTTGAGCCACTACCTGCTATTATAATTTCTTAGTCCTATAGTTGTTGTTATACCTGGAGTTACAAGTTGTGATAATCGTCCAAAGATCTTGGACACATCAACATGCAGACAAGGCTTTAGGGCACTTACTCCTCAGAGATTTAGCTGGTAATGGGTACAGTTTGGTCAAGTTTCTGCTTGCTGCATGGGTCCTCTGGAAGGTGATCCTGAAAAAGAGTTCGGCTTTTAGGGTTTTATTAGGGCTCAACTTCTCTTAAGAGAGGTGGTGTAGAAGCAGGTTGGGCAGAGGACACTGAACTGCAAGGCAGCCTCAGCAGAGCCTGGGCCAGCCCTCCAGGGACTCTTGTAGTTGTGAGAATCTCTCTCTTCTCATGAGTACAAGGTTCTTGGGGAGAGAGATGTATCATCAGTGCACAAACCGTGATAGGAGCTGCTCAGTAAATATTTGTCCAACGAAGGAAATCTGAGAAAAAAATTGTAGTTTCTTCGATGACACCTAATCCGTGCCCTTCCTTTTGCCGGTTGAAAATTCATTTTAGAGTGATGGGTTAATCGTGACACAAGTGGTTCTGGTATCTCACGAACAGACGTGAAGGTAGCTTGCCCTCTACCATCAGCACTTGCTACATACCATTGTGTTTCTGGGCTCCAGAGATAAGGAAGGCCTGCAGAGAGACCTGAGGACAGCCACAAACCTAAGTGTTAAAGAATATGAGATCGCGCTCATAAAGAAAGAAAAAGCCCTAGGAGACACACTGGTAACTTCCAGGCTATTAAGGCATATGAACTATGGTTCTAACTGGCTGTTTCTCCTGTGTGTGGGGAATAGGCTGATCAGATGAGTTGTTATCCTTTCATGTTTTTATTTTTAATTTAATAAATCTTTATTGTTCAGATTATTACAATTGTTCTTCCTTTCCACCCCCCCCCCCTATAGCACCCCTCCACCCAGTTCCCACCCTACCCTCTGCCCTTACCACCCCCTCACTGTCCTCATCCATAGGTATATGCTTTTTGTCCAGTCTCTTCCCACATCCCTTATCCCTTTCCTCCTGAGAATTGTCAGTCCACTCCCTTTCTAGGCCCCTGATTTTATTATATTCACCAGTTTATTCTGTTCATCAGATTTTTTTATTCACTTGATTTTTAGATTCACTTGTTGATAGATCTGTATTTGTTGTTCATAATTTTTATCTTTACCTTTTTCTTCTTCTTCCTCTTCTTAAAGAGTACCTTTCAGCATTTCATATAATACTAGTTTGGTGTTGATGAACTTCTTTAGCTTTTTCTTACCTGTGAAGCTCTTTGTCTGACCTTTAATTCTGAATGATAGCTTTGCTGGGTGGAGTAATTTTGGTTGTAGGTTCTTGCTATTCATCACTTTGAATATTTCTTGCCACTCTGGTCTGGTCTGCATCGTTTCTGTTGAGAAGTCAACTGACAGTCCTATGGGTGCTCCCTTGTAGGTCACTGTTTTTCTCTCTTTTTCTTAAATATGTTTTATTGATTTTTTACAGAGAGGAAGGGAGAGGGATAGAGAGTTAAAAACATCAATGAGAGAGAGACATTGATCAGCCACTTCCTGCATGCCCCTTACTGGGGATGTGCCCAAAACCAAGGTACATACCCTTGACTGGATTAGAACCTGGGACCTTTCAGTCCCCAGGCCAACGCTCTAGCCACTGAGCCAAACCGGTTTCGGTGACAGTTTTTCTCTTGATGCTTTTAGTATTCTCTCTTTGTCTTTTGCTCTTGATATTTTAATTATGATATGTCTTTGTGTGGTCCTCTTTGGATTTCTTTTGTTTGGGGTTCTGTGCGCTTCCTAGACTTGTAAGTCTATTTCTTTCACCAGGTGGGGGAATTTTCAGTCATTATTTCTCCAAATAGGTTTTCAGTATCTTGCTCTCTCTCTTCTTCTAGCACCCGTATAAATCAGAGGTTATATGCTTAAGGTTGTCCCAGAGGCTCCTTCCACTGTCTTCAAATTTTTGGATTCTTTTTTCTTTTTGCTTTTTCGGTTGAGTGTTTTTTGCTTCTTTGTATTTCAAATCTTTGACTTGATTCTTGCGGTCTAGTCTGCTGTTAGGTCTCTGTATAATATTTTTTTATTTCAGTCAGTGTATGTTTAATTTATATTTGGTCCTTTTTTCATCTCCTTTTGGGTCTCGCTAAATTTATCGGCCTTTTCTAGAAAACTCTTAAAAAACCTTATAATTCTGGTTTTGAACTCTATATCCAGTCATTTGCTTTCCTCCATTTCTTTCATTTGTGATCTGTTTCTTTGTCTCCCCATTTTTGCTGCTTCCCTGAGTTGGTAGAGTAGCTTTGTGTGCTAGGTGTCCTATAGGGCCCAGTGGCTCAGCCTCCTCAGTTACCTGAGGTGGACTCTCTTGGTGCACCCCTTTGTGGACTGTGTGTACAGTCTTGTAGTTAAGTCTTGATTATTTTTGATATCACTAGGAGGAATTGACCCCCAGGCCAATTGGCTGTAAGGATCAGCTGTGTCTGCATTGGGAGAACTGTGCTGGAGACAGCCTTATGAGACAAGACCTGCAAAACTGCAAAAGCCTCTATTCTCAACTTGGATGGGGCAGAATTTCAGGGTGGAACAAACTGTCTTGGCTTCCCATTAGTCCTGCCCTTTGAGGCCCCTGATCTTAGTGTCCCTTGGTAATCGCTGGAAGCATCTCTGAGAGAAAGCCACTCTTGAATTTCAATTGTTGCCAGACAGTCTAGTTTCTCCCTGAATGAGTAGGGGTTCCCAGGAAATTGTCCGGAACTGGAGTTCAACACATTCGGGAGCTTCTATCTCCCTCCTGCTTTAGAAAGGCAGCCGAGCACTCAGCCGCCCATGCATTCAGCAGTCAGTCCTCTCTGCACGCTCCACCTCCAGACCTCTGCCTTCCGCAGCTCCCTAGTCTTGGTGTGCTTTCTCTTTTCCTGACAGTCCAGTTTCTTCCCAAATGAGTCTGGTTTCCCAGCGTCTCACCCAGGACTGGAGTTCAGGGCAGTCAGGAGCTTCCGTCTCCCTCCCACTTTAGAAAGCCAGCCGGGCACACAGCCGTCCATCCTCTCCATGTGCGTGTTTCCCTACCTCAGCCTTTCGCAGCTCCTCTGAGTCTCAGTGTGCTTTCCTCTTTCCTTCTAGTTGTAGAATTTCCATGCAGCCAGCATTCCTGTGGTTCTGGATGATGTCCATTTTGTCTTTTAGTTGTACGTTTGATATTGTTGTGCGAGGCAGCAGTTTATGTGTTTACCTATGCTGCCATCTTGGTTTCTTTTTATTCTTTCATCTTCAAGGGTTAAGAGAAACTATCTTTTAGAAGCATTTTTTAAAAAGTCATTGTGCCAAATATGGTTTGGCTCAGTGGATAGAGTGTCGGTCCCTGGTTCGATTTCAGTCAAGGGCATGTACCTTGATTGTGGGCACATCCCCAGTAGAGGGCATGCAAGAGGCAGCTGATGGATGTCTCTCTCTCATCGATGTTTCTACCTCTCTATTCCTCTCCCTTCCTCTGTGTAAAAACTCAATAAAATATTTTTTTTAAAAAAGTCATTGTGTTTTCCTGGTAGGTACATTTCTGCTTTAAGTTCTATATTCGACTTCCTTGTTTTTTTTTCTTCTTTTTACACAGAATTCCCTGAGGCAGGATTTGCATTAATAAGTCCTCTAACTTTCTCTGAAATTTAAAACTGTAGTAATGCTTTACCTGTAGAGCAGCGGTTCTCAACCTGTGGGTTGCGACCCCTTTGGGGGTCGAATGACCCTTTCACAGGGGTTGCCTAAGACCATCGGAAAATGCAGATATTTACATCACAATGCATAACAGTAGCAAAATTTCATGGTTGGGGGTCACCACCACATGAGGAACTCTATGCAAGGGTCGTGGCCTTAGGAAGGTTGAGAACCACTGCTGTAGAGGACCTTCAATTAATATCTTTTAAATATGAAATAAAGAATAGTAGACTTTATAATGAATGTAGAAAAATGAGGATTTAATTCAGAACCACAAAATTTTTCATTATAATTTTTCCTGTTATGTATTTATAGACAGTTTTTGTTTCATCTTTTAAAAGATGTAAATCAGTTTCTTTGTGTTGAGAAGAATGTGCTTGCGTTTCACTAAGTGAATCAGATTTGTTTTCTTATTAAAACACATATTCTCTAAGTTATAGTTTGATTACTTAGTGAGTTTATGCCTTACTTGTTCTCTGGTTTTTAATTTCCTTCTTGCTCACTTATGCCCACCAGAGGGCAGGCAAAGGAAGGGAAAAAAGAAGGTATTAATTTCAATTTGCAAAGTCTTACGTAGGCACCTTCCACTGGAGTATTTCGTCATCCATCTGGGGTACATTAAGCAATAGGATCAGCCACTTTAGCTATTTAAAAATATTTAGTAGCGTGCTCAGTTACAACTTATGTAAGGTTGATTACTGGGTTCATTTAATTAGATAATTATATTTTAAATCTGTATTATTAGATCTATATATTATAAGTTATCACCTTTTTATTTTTGGCAATTCATTCCAGTGTCTCCACTGTTACTGTTGATAATTGCAATTGATTGTGATGAGGACTCTTTTTTATTTTTAAAAGTACATTGGAATGTCCATAATACAATATTGCTTTCATGAATCAAGTTCATAATACGACTTTCACGTCCTGTGAAGCTTGATGTTCCTGAGGTCTGTTAGTGAGTTTTAGAATCATAAGAGTATTTTTTTTTATTTTATTTTATGTTTTTATTTAAAAATCCTCACCCGAGGATATTTATTTCCATTGATTTTTAGAATAGAAGGGAGAGAGAGAGACAAACAGAAACACTGATGTGAAAGAGACATGTGGGATTGGTTACCTCCCACATGCCTCTGACCAAGGCCACGAGCTTGCAATCGAGGTACATGCCCTTGACCGGAATAGAACCCAGGACCCTTCAGCCACACGCCAGTGCTATATACACTGAGCCAAACTGGCTAAGGCATAAGAGTAATCTTATGACTTCTAGTTAGTTTTACTCTTCCTCTATATACTAGTAAGTTTATTTGAAAGGACGACACACCTCAGGCCAAAGTAAATTTGTCTTAACATTATTACAGTGTAAGTTTTCAGTGTTAATGTTAAACTAGATAGATGCTAAACCTTTTATGGTCTGAATATTACTGTTAACACCCATTGTAGAGGTACATGTACTTGTATACATGAAGTGCCATTTCATGGTCGATAGCTGTTTGGTTTGTTATCAGTAGGAACAGCAAATGTCCTAAAAATCAGCTTCCAAACAGCTGGCACTTAGCCTGCTGGTGTTCAGCACCACCTAAACTCCAATGACGTGTCTGCTCTTTGACATACATAGTGGACTTTATCTCCTCATCAAGGAAATTGGTGCAGGCGTCTTTTCTGTGTGCTCCGAGGACTAGGAATGTAGAAGACCCTCATAATGGACTTTTTAAAAAGAGTTGTGCCTCCCATTCTCTCGGGAGATGTGGTTGTGGAACCGAGAGATAGTTTTCAGGACGGTTCCCCCAGATTACTGAAGATGAGAAGCCTTAGTTTATTTTCGTCAGAGAAGACTGTAGGTGAGGAAGATGGAATCACTATCTGGCAGAGTAATTGTGGCAAACACCACCACCAACAACTTGGTAAAGTAAAATGGGAATAAAATGTATTATTTTCAATCATTTAAAAAGTTTTTTAGGAAAGAAATTATTTTTACAAGTTTGAATTCTAGTGAGCAAAAAAAATCTGTGTATTGAAAATCAAGTTTAAATATTATAAAATGTTTAATACAGTAAATATATAGTTGGTATAAATTTATCTTAGAATCAAAGTTTTGCTTCGAATTTAGATAGAGAAATATTGATACTATAAATCAAGATAAAGCCATTAAAGAAGTTTACAGTTGGATGATCTCTGGAAAATGTGTTTTGCATATTGGAAAAATGTTATTTGTAACCCATAGAATATGTAAATGAAAAATAAGATACTGAGTTTTATCAATCACCATAGAAACCATGTCCATTTTGTTTTAAAAATAGACTCCATTATTTTGTTCTGAAGATAGCAAATATTTGGGGTGAAATATAGAAAGTCACATCTTTAAATATAATCATGATTATTTTGTGTCACAGTACCTTTATTTAATATAATCCTGTAAAGTTAAATTTAATACCTTTTAAAGTTTGAGCAAATGATACTCATTCTGTGTTAGAAGATAAATCAGTTTTGGAATAAACTGCTTATATAAGTGAATATAATATTTTACAGAAAGAAGAGAGTTTCTTTACAAGTTTGATATATATTCTTATAGCTGTTTTCTATGCATACATTAACATGTACACATACATTTTTATTTGTAGAATTTAAAAATGAGGTTTACTATCCAGAGTGTTTTGATGTGTACCTTTACATTTAATACATCATAAACATCTTTCTGCCTTATTTAAAACACACTTCCTTGTGTGGGTATAATTTATTCAATCAGACCCTTATTAATGAACATTTAGAATGACTCTTTTTAGTTATTAAAAATAAATATCCATTTATCACATTATACCTTTGTATGACTGCTTCTTGATATAAGTTTCTATGTGCATTAAAAATTTTGGTCAACAGTGCTAAGTTACCTCTAAAATTTTTTTCAATTTCAGTTCCTCAGGGCTGAAGATGAGTGTCCCATTTCCTTGCATCTACACTCGCTCTGTTGTCTGGCTTAAAATTAGGGTTGTATTTGTGAGAAACCACACTTTCTTTTACATAATGGATATTTTTAAAACAAAGGACATGGAGTATATGTATACATATATATATATATATATATATACACATATATATATATATATATATATATATATATATATATATTGATATCTACAGTGTACTGGTATTGGAAGTTTCTCTCTCTCTCTTTTTATACTATTTACTCATTTGAATGAATGAAGTGGAATTGAGGCCACGGAGGCAGTACTTCTTAATTTCAGTTAAAATTGTATGTCTTTCAGTACTTAGTTTTCTATTCAATAGTGCAAGTATAAATAAGTGAGAAATGTGAATATACTAGTATTAATATATGCAGTTATTTAAATTATTAAAAACTATTTTTTCTTTAACTTTCAGTCTTGAATCATTTTCTTTACTACAGCCTGTGTGGTTGGACTTGGGGTTTAAATGTAACATACTATGCCTATTAGTTTAATATTTTTTAAAAAAGACATTTTGAGCTAGCACGTTACAAAATATAATAATTAGATTTTGTAATTTATATTAATTTTCACATAAGCATGCAATTGAATGATTAAGGATTTTCCGTAGTACCTATCTTTTTCTAGTCACAGCCAAAACAAAGTAAAATCATTGAATACTAAAGAATCTGGTGTCCAAAACTTCAGAGGCTACAGGTCCTTTATGGAATAATATTGCCCAGTTTCTCCCCCAGAATAAAATTCAACCTTAGGAAATGACTATTAACATTAATTTAAAGGACTTTGCCAATTTCTGTAGAGATTTGGTTAGTTTGCAATATATAGAAATTTATTTGCTACTTTTAACTCCGAAAGTATTTATAGATGCTTATGTATTCTTTAACAAAAATATTTGTAAAATTTTGAGGTATTTGCACATTGAAGAATGTGTATCTTTACTTTTGATAAAATTCTTTTTACTTTTTAACTTTCTCTAAATATTAAGTAACTTAATATTTTAAAATTTTATGAAAATGCTTAAGCAACCCACTGGATTTATCAGAAATATCCCCCCTTTCTCTGTAAAATATATTAATTAACAAATGTCTCTTCACACCAACCTGTTTAACTCCTCTGCTACCATTTCTGCTTCCACCAAGTTGAGTTGTGTATTTACCAAGAATTGAGTGCATTTTAAACCAAACCTGTTCATGCCGATTATACTTGTAATTGTGAACATATAACTTAGTTAAATATTACATAATTCAGTAAAAGTATAAGACTGAAAAGAAAGAGCTTTTGTTGTGTAAACAAAGTTAAATACTTTGATTAGACTCCATACAAGTGATTCCTAAAAATATTTGCTTTTGAATTATGAGTAGGCCATAGAAGTCTATGTGATTGGAAGGATTTTGCCCTTAGATATATTCAGTTTCCCTCACCCTCTTTGAAGAAATTGAAACTGGAAATCATAAATGATGTACAAAGGTTAGATTTTAGGCAAGAAAGCAATTAGCAAATTCACCCTAAGAGACAACTACTTGGCACTATGTTAAAAGACTAGCAAATAAACTTGGATTTTTATATTTTAAGTTAAAATAAAACCTTTGGTGTACCTTTAGATCTCTCCTCCACAATTCCTACTTTAATTAAGGTTTTTGATTATTTGATTAACTAACGTATAATTTATAACAAAGGGACTCTACTGTGTCTAATTGTATAATGTTGCAGTTTTTGTTAAAGAAGTAAGCCACTTATTTGCTACCCCATTCCTTAAGAAAAAGGAATCAAAGATTCATGTATTTGTATTACAAATTTTATTCATAAGCTGCTTAAATATTTATATAATTTTTGTGTGGTCATAGTCATGTGATCAAAGGCCGATTTCACTGATAAGTATTAGTAGAACTGGCACAGGTAATGTCTAGCCTCACACATCAAAATTGGCGGCGAGAAAATGCCCTTCACTGACCACTGAGGAACAGTGACTATTAGGCATGTCCATGAGTCAGACCCTAAGGATCAGGCAGAGTGTTTCCACAGGCTTCCTTGTGACAGCTGCAGAGTCCTTGTATCTCCAGGATTGGGTTATTTTTATTCTTATGAATCAACCTTAATTTTGTTGCTGTGTTTTCTGTTTGGAGTCAAGAATAAGTGCGTGTAAATACAAGATTTGTTTAATTTTCTTTGTTTTTTAAAATTTAACTTTATTGTTGAAAGAATTTCAGCGGTCCTCCCTTTTCCTCCCATTGAACCTCCCCCACCCCTCTACCTTGCACCTGCCCTCCTCCCCCAGGCCTACCGTTCTGTTGTCTGTGTCCACGGGTTATAGATCAGTTCTTTTGTTAATCTCTCCTCATTCTGCCACCCCCACCCCCA